>JAJJWW010007423.1:0-17049 GCA_023531295.1 Papaver armeniacum
GTCAAGACCGTTTGCTGCTCACAATATGCTGCGCAAGCATTTTTTATCTGTAACCACTGAAAATTACATAAAAAAATAAAAAAAACACTAGTGGGTTTAACAGAACAAGTTCTCCACTTATAAATGAAATCGTACTATGACCAACAAGATTTGTTTGATAATATTTTCACATGAACAACCATTTTTTTTTGTTCAACAACCACAAAAAGTTCAAAATTTTTTTAAGGCTACATAAAATAGGACTCTGAATAGTGACAATAACGATCATTTATGTAGCTTGAAGCGATATATAGTACTAACAAACGCTCTATTGAAATTGAAAAGTGACAAAATACCATTTTTGCAGTTTGTTTTAAAATACCATCAAACGATCTCTTAGTATTATTTATCAACTTTTTAGCCTTTTGAGGAAGACCATTTTTGTAGTAAGCAATAATCACATTTTTGGAGTCATAAATTCGTAATTTTTTTGGCTAGATATCAATTATTACAATGTACTCCTAGCACTTGAAACAATTTTTAACTGCAGTAAGAAACTGTTGATTGTGGTTTTTAGACAAGGGGTAAAATCGTAAAACCCCATGACCTAGTGTTACCCGCAACACATTAACTAAGAGCATTTAACTCAGGTGTAAATAATTAATAGGGGTATTTTTTCAAAATACCGCATTAGGTTTTCAAACACGTAACCCTAATTCCAAAACCAAGCCGCACCCTCGCGCATCATGGCAAAGAATGCCAAACCAAGCCGCATATGCGCACCATGGCAACAATGCCAAACCAAGCCGCACCTCGCGCATCATGGCAAAGAATGCCAAACCAAGCCGCATATCATGATCATGGCAGCAATGCCAAACCAAGCCGCATACTGCGCACCATGGCAACAATGCCAAACCAAGCCGCACCCTGCGCACCATGTCAACAATGCCAAACCAAGCCGCATACTGCGCACCATGGCAACAATGCCAAACCAAGCCGCACCCTGCGCACCATGGCAACAATGCCAAACCAAGTCGCACCCGCGCATCATGGCAAAGAATGCCAAACCAAGCCGCATACTCGTGCATCATGGCAGCAATGACAAACCAAGCCGCATATCGCGCACCATGGCAACAATGCCAAACCAAGCCGCACCTCGCGCACCATGGCAACAATGCCAAACCAAGCCGCACCCTCGCGCACCATGGCAACAATGCCAAACCAAGCCGCATATCGCGCACCATGGAAACAATGCCAAACCAAGCCGCACTCGCGCACGATGGCAACAATGCCAAACCAAGCCGCATACTGCGCGCCATGGCAACAATGCCAAACCAAGCCGCACCCTGCGCACCATGGCAGCAATGCCAAGCCGCTATGCCTTTGGCCCACGCCAAATATAACGCCCTAGGCTTGCAAGACTTGCAACTAGGTCAACATGGCCGCACGTACCATTGGCACATGCCAACACGTGTCGCAAGCCATATTTCCAAGCCGCTATGCCTTTGGACCACGCCAAATATAGCGGCCTAGGCCGGCAAGACTCGCAACTAGGTCAACATGGCCGCACGTGCCATTGGCACATGCCAACACGTGTCGCAAGCCATATTTCAAAGCCGCTATGCCTTTGGCCCACGCCAAATATAGCGCCCTAGGCTTGCAAGACTTGCAACTAGGTCAACATGGCCGCATGTGCCATTAGCACATGCCAAC
This sequence comes from Papaver armeniacum, assembly GCA_023531295.1. Taxonomy (NCBI): domain Eukaryota; kingdom Viridiplantae; phylum Streptophyta; class Magnoliopsida; order Ranunculales; family Papaveraceae; genus Papaver; species Papaver armeniacum. The sequence goes on from JAJJWW010007423.1 coordinate 1,693, forward strand.
ACGTGTCGCAAGCCATATTTCCAAGCCGCTATGCCTTTGGCCCACGCCAAATATAGCGCCCTAGGCTTCCAATACTTGCAACTAGGTCAACATGGCCGCACGTGCCGTTGGCACATGCCAACACGTGTCGCAAGCCATATTTCCAAGCCGCTATGCCTTTGGCCCACGCCAAATATAGCTCCCTAGGCTTGCAAGACTTGCAACTGGGTCAACATGGCCGCACGTACCATTGGCACATGCCAACACGTGTCGCAAGCCATATTTCCAAGCCGCTATGCCTTTGGCCCACGCCAAATATAACGCCCTAGGCCTGCAAGACTCGCAACTAAGTCAACATGGCCGCACGTGCCATTGGCACATGCCAACACGTGTCGCAAAGCCATATTTCCAAGCCGCTATGCCTTTGGCCCACGCCAAATATAGCGCCCTAGGCTTGCAAGACTTGCAACTTGGTCAACATGGCCATGACGTACCATTGGCACATGCCAACACGTGTCGTAAGCCATATTTCCAAGCCGTTATGCCTTTGGCCCACGCCAAATATAGCGCCCCTAGGCTTGCAAGACTTGCAACTTGGTCAACATGGCCGCACGTGCCATTGGCACATGCCAACACGTGTCGCAAGCCATATTTCCAAGCCGCTATGCCTTTGGCCCACGCCAAATATAGCGCCCTAGGCTTGCAAGACTCGCAACTAGGTCAACATGGCCGCACGTGCCATTGGCACATGCCAACACGTGTCGCAAGCCATATTTCCAAGCCGCTATGCCTTTGGCCCACGCCAAATATAGCGCCCTAGGCTTGCAAGACTTGCAACTAGGTCAACATGGCCGCACGTGCCATTGGCACATGCCAACACGTGTCGCAAGCCATATTTCCAAGCCGCTATGCCTTTGGCCCACGCCAAATATAGCGCCCTAGGCTTGCAAGACTTGCAACTAGGTCAACATGGCTGCACGTGCCATTGGCACATTCCAACACGTATCGCAAGCCATGTTTCCAAGCCGCTATGCCATTGGCCCACGCCAAATATAGCGCCCTAGGATCGCAAGACTTGCAACTAGGTCAACATTCCGCACATGCCATTGGCACATGCCAAACACACACGCTCGGGTAGCCTAACTTGCAAAACCGCGGCAACCTACCAACAAGGTATTCCGCACATGCCATTGGCACATGCCAAAACACACGCTGGTAGCCTAACTTGCAAACCGTGCAACCTACCACCAAGGCATTCCGCACATGCCACACGCGCCACTAGTTTTAAGCGCCACTTGCACTCTAGATGCAACCAACACTCGAGACATCAACACAAACTGGGGGATGCTTCTTTAGGGTTTTGGTTTGGCGGTCACAGCATGCAGCGTACACTACGCTCACATTAAGAAAGCGTGAAAAGGAATAAAGCGGTCAAATAAAAGAGGAAATAATGGTGAAAAACGTTTTCACCCATTAAACCATACTGTTACCACCTCCTCCCATTATTTCACCGTTTACTCTCTTCCTTCATGAGGCCAGGGTACGTTTCAATATCGACTTGTATAAATAGGTCTTACCTATTTCCACCGGACAACAAGTCTCGGTCAGAGAAAAATACAACACTCTTAAAAGGCAACTTTGCAAGCTCTCCAAAAAGCTTTCATCTCTTGCAAGCTTCCGAAGATTTCACTTTCTGATACAAGTCGAGACACTACTCACCCAAAATTATTCTGGTCTCAACACCTTTCCTTGCTTCCCTCCCCAAATCAACCCTTCTCCTCCACTTTGTGACCGAAGCAAGTCTGGAACGACCATTTCTTGGTTTAGGCCGGACTTCAGGCTGGATTGATCTCTCGAATCTATAAAGTGCTCACGTGCAACACATTTGTTTAGGGTTTGAACCAGATTTCTCACACACCTACCGAATTTACCGAAATCGGCAGAAACGATTTTTACCCATAAACAATTGGCGACCACAGCGGGATGATTGATCTATCGGCTACAATGTCAGACTTTCGATCTCGTTTTTCGACCCAGATGTCAAGATGGTGGGGGAAGGCGACTCAATCCGACGCAACTACCAGACAACCCGGTTACTAGTTGTAAAACTACACGAGAAAACGGGGACTTGCCAAGATGCTACCACTCGATCCGACTCAATCTGCCGGACGCCCCAGATTACTAGTTGTAAAACTACACCGAAAACTGGGACTCGTTGAAGATGCTACCAGCGATTGGGGGACTTGCGACTCGGTCCGACTCAACCGCCAGACAACCCAAGTTATCGGTTGTTAAAACTACACCCAAAAACCGGGAGACTGCCAAGATGCTACAAAGAATCGGGACTAGGGCGATGCTACCAAAGAAAGCCGCCTTTTACATGGAGAGGGGCGTGTTCACAAAACCTATGAAGTGAGTAAATTTAGATTGCATAAGATATACGATCTATTTTTAGGTTCCTAGTAAAACCGTCATCATCTTCTTTGAGTCTTGTGCCTATTGCTAGCACACACTCTCATAGAAGCAATATTCCTTTCCAAAAACATAATCGTTAGTCATATTATCAAAACCATTCATCCCGAAATAATCCAATACCCTAAAAGCTACCAATTTTATCTATCAAAGGTCAAGCTTTGAACCAGACATCCAATATGTCTTCCAAAAAAAAAAAAAAAAAGAACCTAAATGAAAGATTAACAGAAAAACGTTCAAGGAAAATCATCCAACAGAATTCTACTCTTCTTGGAGAAAGTCAACTTTGCATCTTCAAGAGTCGATCTCTTCATAGTCAACATCTTGGAAAGCTTTTCGAGTTCCACCTCCTGTCGTGCAATCTCCTCGGCGGAAAGGCTTTCGATTGCTGCATCTTTCAACTTTAGATCTCAGCAAGGCCTTCGACAAACCACGAAGTGTTGAACTCCTTTTCTACGCACACGTCGCGATGGTGCTCCCAAGTCGACAATAACGTCTTTTTAAACGGTGTGACCAATCACCTCACGCATATCCTCGATGGAAGATAAAGCCTCTTCCACACGCTTAACCAGTGCAAATCGACTAGTGACTTTCTTGGTTGTGGCCATATGTCCGTACTTCTCCCAGATTCTGGTGTACAACGCCTCGTGCTTAGCCGGCACGCTGAAGCCGCCAACCAAAGACATGACCGGATAAGGAACCAAGTACGGAGGATCAAAAAGGCGCCGCACCTGGCCTCACGAATCGCAAAGGTCTTCTTCCATGTCTACGGCAAAGCAACCATCGAGAATCATCCGCCGTTTGAGCCACATCCGTGCCCGGCAATTGGCTAACGCCCATCTCCAAGTCACCGCGGTGGGTCACCAAAGGCAAGTTTTCGTGTGGCTCTACCCTTAATCATCCTCCGAACCGGATTCCTCCCGCGAACTTGAGTTATACATTTTTCAAAATAAGAAACAGAAGAAGAAAGAAAAGAAGCGCTTGCAAGACGCGCTTGCCAGACGCACTTACCAGACACGCTTACCAGACGCACATTCCAGGCACACATGCCGCACGCGCATGCCAGCCGCAATACCACACTCTGTGCTAACAGTTTGCATCCTTCCCGCTTAATAACTTGCCCTTCCAAGCACCATCCTTGCCCTTCGAAACAACGCCATGGCTCCAAAGACTTCGTGATCAAAACCGTGTCATCTCTCGCACGATACACTTACGATCACCGTAACCGAGCCGCTCCGCCACCCCAACGGTTATTCAAGCATGGCAACTTCAACCGTCACCAGAGACGCTACTCCACCATCGGGCAAGATCTTTGGAAGATCCCGGAAGAAGCCGACCTTCTTTTTAGCATCGTTGATTTGATGAAAAGACAAAAGATACTTCAAGCAGACGTGCGTTTATAGATGAAGAGGCTCGTGTTGCTCTTAGGACGCCCATAGAAGGGGATAAGCAATCCAATTTCGTCACACATGAAGATCGGGAAGGACTTCTCAAAATCGAAAGCAAGGGAAATCAACAACTCTCCCGAGTTCACAGAGACCCTTCTCCCGTCAGGACCCGCACAATGGGAACTTCACCCACAAAGTCGTACAGTCTATGATGAAACAGTTATGTGAGATTCTATGTTTCTCCAAGGCGTAGCGTCAAGACATATTTTGCACCCCTCAACCGCACTGCATCGGGTTAAAGGCGCTTCCCGGCAGGGAAGCCGTTCCCAAACCCCAACCTCTCCTAGAAAGCACGATCGATAGATGAAACTGGAGACTCCTAACCTCTGTTCTCTTCGTGGATGTCGAGTTTTTACGTAACGTGACGCTGCCTCCGACTTCAAAATGGTAACCGTCAAGGCTCTGAAAGTTGCAAGACGTCGTTCCAACATTCTCTCCAGAAGTAGCTCCGCATCAACGTTCTCTCCAGAAGTAGTTACGCATCAGCGTTCTCCAGCAGCGGCTTCGCTTCAACGTTCGCTTCAACGCCACTCCTTCCTGCAAGCCAGAGCCTCACCGCAGCAGCAATTACTACAAAGATGGAAACATGTAAACAATACTTGAGGACGGAAGATATACACGGGATCCCTTCGCTGTCAAAGATCCGAAGACACAGTCCACCAAAAAGTCGTACCCATAACGAGGTCCTCTACTCTTCAAGGGTGCAACGCAAGAATATCATCACCTCTCTGTCTGAAGACGCCTTCAACACTTTACGAGGCCGCGGAGGATCCCGAGCCCGCACTATCGAGAATATGTCATCATGTAATTTCTGACCATCCCAGTGTCACATCCAGAAGAGTACGATAGGCTTATATCAAATCCCGTGGAGGGGGATTCAAGGTGATGTAATGAAAGTAGGTTATGCATGGGGACTACCAGCGTGAGATGCTTTCACTCCCCTCAACCAGAACCACAGAACTAGATACTATAGACTCCAGAAGATCCCGGGCGGAGGAACATGCACAAGCATACAAAAATAGGATTTCCAGGGCGTACAAATGACCATGTAAAATCTGTGGTTTTTAAGGAAGGAGATCTGGTGCTAAAAACCGCTAAACACATCCAAAGAAGATGCATCGGCATCCAAGTTTTCTCCCAAATGGGAAGGGCCGTACATAATCACTAAAGCGTATGACAGTGGTTACTACAAGATTATCAAAGAAGATGGGAAAGCTAGAGGCAGTCATCAACGGAAAATGACTTAAGGCATACTAGGCCTAATCACTTCCCTGCAACATGCTACATCGAAAATTCCTACTCTTCAAGTCTCGAGTCAAATCTTCAATCCTCTGAGACTCCAAGGCCAAAGCTTTCTCCTCTTCCAAAGATGGCTTCGTGGACAGAATCATACCAAAGCCAAGGATACCAAAACGACTTTCACAATATTGAGACGATACCGCAACCCGGCTGATATTAAACTCCAAGGTTTCACGGGTGGACACCATGTTCTCCCACCTTTGAATGGCTGACTCCGCAGAACAAAGACGGATGGACAAATTCTCCATCTCAACAATCATTGGCAAAAGACAGCTCACTACGGAAACCAAGGCGGGCGAACAACACTTCACTACGCTCCTGGTAGCGACATGGCCGTATGTCTTCCATATCCTCGTATAAAGGACCACGAATTCTTTCCGTACTAGGAAACCGCCAATATTCCGATAATTGGAGGAGAGACACCTCATACGAGTCTCAAACGACGAACCTGCATATAGGTATTCATGACAAGAGATCCCTAAATCATCGTTCTCCAAGTCTGCAGCAGTCAACAAGGTTGGATTTGAAGGGAGGGAAACGACTAGGTCATCCTCGCCGATAACAAAGAACGCATGCTCCAACGGGATATCTCAAAGACAAAAGGAAAATTTTCCATTCATCAAACAAGCCGTAAAGCGTACGTCGGTCCACCAAAGAAGAACAAAACATACCGGTATGATTTTCTTAACCCGAATAACCTTTGTTGGGATGCTCCCGCGCAGTCGACCTCGCGCCTTCACTTGGAGAACTCGGGTCGGTTATAATATGGTTCGTCTCTGTGCGACATGACAAAGAGAGAAACTCAACAAGAAGAACCCTTTCTCAAACGAGGGAGATGATGCAATTACGTTGGGTATGAACACGAAACCTTAAAAAAGGAAAGGAAGCAATGAGGGACATAACGCTTCCAGATTTTAGCATGGATAATGCCCTGATTGAAGCCGCGCGCGTGAAGGAAGGAAAAACAAGGAAACTTTGCTATCTGTAGAAACATCTACTTCCTCCTTGTTTACACAAGTCACACCAGCTAGCACGCTCAGTTTCCCAACTCACGCCAACTTCCCAACGTCGCCCAAGTTGCACCGGCCCCACCAATTGCGCCGACTTCCCAATGTCGCCCAAGTCACGCCTGCAAGCACGCACGGTTTCTACACTTTGCACCGGTCCCACCAGCTAGCACACTCAGTTTCCCAATACACGCCAACTTCCCAACGTCGCCCAAGCTGCACCGGCCCACCAATTGTGCCACCCTCCCGATTTGTGCGTAACTACCGAGGCAAGGATTCCAAATCCTATTTATAAAAGGTCGACAAGCCTCCTTCAATTTTCCTTACGTTTTGTTGTTAATAGTTTGTCACCATCTTATGCTTACCTCGCAACAAAGCCCCCGTTCCGAGCTGGGCAGGGACTAAATGTTGATGGTGGTTTTTAGACAAGGGGTAAAATCAGAAACCCCATGACCTAGTGTTACCCGCAACACATTAACTAAGAGCATTTAACTCATGTGTAAATAATTAATAGGGGTATTTTTTCAAAATACCAGATTAGGGTTTTCAACACGTAACCCTAATTCCAAAACCAAGCCGCACCTCGCGCATCATGGCAAAGAATGCCAAACCAAGCCGCATACATGCGCACCATGGCAACAATGCCAAACAATGCCGCACCCTCGCGCACCATGGCAACAATGCCAAACCAAGCCGCACCGCGCGCATCATGGCAAAGAATGCCAAACCAAGCCGTGATATCGCGCATCATGGCAGCAATGCTAAACCAAGCCGCGATATCGCGCACCATGGCAACAATGCCAAACCAAGCCGCACCGCGCACCATGGCAACAATGCCAAACCAAGCCGCACCCCGCGCACCATGGCAACAATGCCAAACCAAGCCGCATATTGAGCACCATGGCAACAATGCCAAACCAAGCCGCACCTCGCGCACCATGGCAACAATGCCAAACCAAGCCGCATGCCTTTCCACGCGCATCATGGCAAGAATGCTAAACCAAGCCGTCATGATATGGCCGCATCATGGCAAAGAATGCCAAACCAAGCCGCATATTGCGCACCATGGCAACAATGCCAAACCAAGCCGCACCCTGCGCACCATGGCAACAATGCCAAACCAAGCCGCACGCGCACCATGGCAACAATGCCAAACAAGGCCGCAAATCATGCGCACCATAGCAACAATGCCAAACCAAGCCGCACCAAGCGCACCATGGCAACAATGCCAAACCAAGCCGCATACGCTCCGCCATGGAAACAATGCCAAACCAAGCCGCACCCCTCGCGCACCATGGCAGCAATGCCAAGCCGTTATGCCTTTGGCCCACGCCAAATATAGCGCCCTAGGCTTGCAAGACTTGCAACTAGGTCAACATGGCCGCACGTACCATTGGCACATGCCAACACGTGTCGTAAGCCATATTTCCAAGCCGCTATGCCTTTGGCCCACGCCAAATATAGCACCCTAGGCTTGCAAGACTTGCAACTAGGTCAACATGGCTGCACGTACCATTGGCACATGCCAACACGTGTCGCAAGCCATATTTCCAAGCCGCTATGCCTTTGGCTCACGCCAAATATAGCGCCCTAGGCTTGCAAGACTTGCAACTAGGTCAACATGGCCGCACGTGCCATTGGCACATGCCAACACGTGTCGCAAGCCATATTTCCAAGCCGCTATGCCTTTGGCCCACGTCAAATATAGCGCCCTAGGCTTGCAAGACTGCGCAACTAGGTCAACATGGCCGCACGTGCCATTGGCACATGCCAACACGTGTCGCAAGCCATATTTCCAAGCCGCTATGCCTTTGGCCCACGCCAAATATAGCGCCCTAGGCTTGCAAGACTTGCAACTAGGTCAACATGGCCGCACGTGCCATTGGCACATGCCTACACGTGTCGCAAGCCATATTTCCAAGCCGTTATGCCTTTGGCCCACGCCAAATATAGCGCCCTAGGCTTGCAAGACTTGCAACTAGGTCAACATGGCCGCACGTGCCATTGGCACATGCCAACACGTGTCGCAAGCCATATTTCCAAGCCGCTATGCATTTGGCCCACGCCAAATATAGCGCCCTAGGCTTGCAAGACTTGCAACTAGGTCAACATGGCCGCACGTGCCATTGGCACATGCCAACACGTGTCGCAAGCCATATTTCCAAGCCGCTATGCCTTTGTCCCACGCCAAATATAGCGCTCTAGGCTTGCAAGACTTGCAACTAGGTCAACATGGCCGCACGTGCCATTGGCACATGCCAACACGTGTCGCAAGCCATATTTCCAATCCGCTATGCCTTTGGCCCACGCCAAATATAGCGCCCTAGGCTTGCAAGACTTGCAACTAGGTCAACATGGCCGCACGTGCCATTGGCACATGCCAACACGTGTCACAGGCCATATTTCCAAGCCGCTATGCCTTTGGCTCACGCCAAATATAGCGCCCTAGGCTTGCAAGACTTGCAACTAGGTTAACATGGCCGCACGTGCCATTGGCACATGCCAACACGTGTCGCAAGCCATATTTCCAAGCCGCTATGCCTTTGGCCCATGCCAAATATAGCGCCCTAGTCTTGCAAGACTTGCAACTAGGTTAACATGGCCGCACGTGCCATTGGCACATGCCAACACGTATCGCAAGCCATGTTTCCAAGCCGCTATGCCATTGGCCCACGCCAAATATAGCGCCCTAGGCTCGCAAGACTTGCAACTAGGTCAACATTCCGCACATGCCATTGGCACATGCCAAACACACACACCGGTAGCCTAACTTGCAAACCGTGCAACCTACCAACAAGGCATTCCGCACATGCCATTGGCACATGCCAAACACACACGCCGGTAGCCTAACTTGCAAACCGTGCAACCTACCAACAAGGCATTCCTCCGCACATGCCATTGGCACATGCCACACGCGCCACTAGCAGCTAGCCACTTGCACTCAAGATGCAACCAACACTCGAGACATCAACACAAACGGGGATGCTTCTTTAGGGTTTTGGTTTGGCGGTCACAAAGATGCGGCGACACTACGCTCACATTAAGAAAGCGTGAAAAGGAATAAAGCGGTCAAATAAAAGAGGAAATAATTGTGAAAAACGTTTTCACCCATTAAACCATACGGTTACCACCTCCTCCCATTATTTCACCCTTTACTCTCTTCCTTCATGAGGCCAGGGTACGTTTCAATCTCTCGACTTGTATAAATAGGTCTTACCTACTTCCACCAGACAACAAGTCTCGGCAAAGAGAAAATACAACACTCTGAAAAAGGCAACTTTGTAAGCTCTCCAAAAGCTTTCATCTCTTGCAAGCTTCCGAATCTTTCACTTTCGATACAAGTCGAGACACTACTCACCCTAGAATTATTCTGGTCTCAACACCTTTCCTTGCTTCCCCTCCCCAAATCAACCCTTCTCCTCCACTTTGTGACCGAAGCAAGTCCTGGAACGACCATTTCTTGGTTTAAGCCGGACTTGTACATGCATTGATCTCTCGAATCTATAAAGTGCTCACGTGCAGCACATTTGTTTAGGGTTTGAACCAGTTTCTCACTCACCTACCGAATTTACCGAAATCGGCAGAAACGATTTTTACCCATAAACAGAAACATATTAGGAAGATATAACAGAAAGAATTAGTACAGATTTCATGTTCAACACAACTCTTCCTCGTACTCGCACAACCATTTTGTTATGCAACGTTACATGATACACATTGACAATGAAGAAACTTATTGTGTTTGACCATCACTCGGTCAAACTCATAAGTTTTGGTACGTCAAGTTTGTTGTCAAAATTACTTGATCAAAACTACATCTCGATTTATAGTCTAACAAATTCAGTTTTGGACTTAGGTTGGAGCACGGTAGTTGAGTATAATAATTCACCAATCGACCTTGAAGATATTGAACACTGAAGAAAAACAGAGACATCTATGTGAACTTCATCAACAAAGGGATGTGAGGATTGATTATCCTATTTACACAAGTTATCTAACATTTTATCTACTGAGACATGTCGTATATATGACTTTATAATTATGATGAGCATTGCAAAGAAGATATCTCGAGTACGCGATCTTATTTGGTAAAACTCAAATCTTAAATTCTAGCAATGTAGAACTTAATTATCGCATAATACGTTGAGAGCAACTTATTGTTCAACATATCAAAATTGCGTATTAAGTTCATAAGGAGTCATCAAGTTAGTTTTATATGTTCACGAACTAATTTTTTCAGTACTCGAACTTGGAACTTATGAATTATACTCGAATTAACTCGTACATGAACTGATTTTTTCAGTTCGCGAACTGGTTGATTTTGAGATGTTCTGGATAATTTTTTAATTCTCTAGTACACGAATTGTTGATTTTGAGAAGTTCTTGGGAATTTTTTTTTAATCGAGTACAAAAACTAATTCGGACAGCTTCGCGAACTTGTCAATGCTTCAACCCGAGATGACTAAACTGCTTTTGGTCTTGAGAGTTATTGAACTACAACTCGCTTGAAAGTTTACGACAACTTAACCATTGTTCTTGGGATATCCACTTGGTGCAAAATGTTTATTTATACTAATATGCGGATGCATATTTCATCTTTGTAATTCAAGGAAAACTTCCCACATGCTTACATGATCATTATATATATAGAGAGAAGTTAAGCTTGCTTGGTACCAATGTAATTCGATCATAAACATGGAAAAAATTGCATGAACTCAACTTTGCTTATAAGTTATGCCTAGCCATGTTCATCATTATAAATAGCGGACACTCAGCATACCAGATCTTAATTCTAGCACTTTTGTGTCCTGGTTGCAGGTTGCGGCTAGAGTCATCATTAGTTAATGTTAATTCATTTTGTTTTGTTTGTTCCATATGATTTGTATAATTGATTTGGTTCTATATAATACCCAACTATTTTTGTCATCACGTAGCTTATAGAATAAAATAACTATAGAAAACAAACTCGGCTAGTTTGAAGCCCATCTCAATTATTTGTGGCTTAACCAATAAGTTCAAATATGATCATTTTTAAGTAGTTTTCAAAAACCCCTTATCACCAACTTTTGTAATGACTAATTTGTCCCTGACTAATTAATGTTAACTAGTTCAATCAGTAGTTAAATAAGTGAATAATTAGTGTTGATTAATCATCAAAACAATGAAAATTTTTAAATTTTTTTCGTTTAAATATTTTGGAATCCAGAAACAATCTTCTGATAAGGAACCTACACGATAGACGTTTGTTCTTAATGTTCTTGATCCATGAAGAACATCGTCCAAGCATAGGTACTTCATTTTTATAGATGATTGTTCTTGATGTTATTCATCAATGAAGAACATCAATCCATAATTGGCATATCTTAAATATTTTATGGGCGACTGATCACAATCGGCGGTACAATCCTCCATAAGTAACGATTGATATATAAAAATAACTAAATCAAGGTATTTTTTACATAAAAATATGTCCATAATCGGTGGAGATCTCCACGTTTGGCGATTGTAAAAAACTAAAATTCAAGAGTTTTACGCAAATTTATTCTGCCAGAATCGGCTTATATAAATTCCTTAACTGCGGATTGTAAACCTGACATTTTTTTCGACTATTTTTTTCATAATTTCTTCATCCGACATCGGAATAACCATGTTCTTACAAGATAGAAATAAAATATCTTGTATTTAGACAGGTTTTATTTGGTCTTGAATCCAGATACTTCTATGTTTTTGGTGACTAATATAATTTAATTAAGTGATAAGTGAGTGGGAGTATATTTAATACATTAAGAATTTAAGATTAATTAGATTAATTAGGTTAGTGGGAACTAATTTGTCTCATTATTTGACTTTGCAGAAAGAACGGTTGGCAGCTACTAGGTTGGGGGAGCATCAATCTAATTTTTGATGAGGTGGAAAGACAGTGTCTCACGTCACCGTGAAGTATTTTATATCCTTAATTTTTGATTTGTGAAAAAACTGAGAATGAAAAAGAAGAAGGATTAGGTAAAAGACGTGGATGTAACGGTAACCATTCTCGTGTAAACCAGGTGGAGGGGGACGGTGGTGGTGGTACCGTATTACGAAAATAGAGAAACCTTCTGCTTTGCACATGCTAATTTGGATTACACCTAATAGTCAGATAAAAAAAATTATTACTCCTAAGTAGTAATTCTTGGGAGTACTTTACAAGATAAATTTAAATAACAGAAACCTTTGAAATTAAAAGTGTTTTTGGTAGAGGATTCAAATCTTTTATGTGCATATTTTATTTTGTTAATTTTTTTCTTACTCTTTTATGAACCCCACATCGCGCGGTGAAAATACCCCCTTCCGGTTAATGTCACCCACCCCAAGAATTGCTTCATTCCACTTTTCCTTAAAGGAGTGAAAAAAATGATTTTTACTTGCACAATTAACAAATTTGTCCTGGAAAAATAAAAACTAAATCCTGAAAAATAAAAAGGAAAACACCAAAATCAAGAGAACAACAACAACAAAAAACTTTTGAATATATTTTTTCCGGATTTTGGACCCACCATTAGGATTTTATATAAATAAATAAAATACTCTTGGGCGAGGAATTGATGTAGGATTCACTCGATAACAAACAACCTTAACTATTAACAATTACTAGATGGCTGGCGAAAATTAGATAAATTTCAAGTTGATAAGCCTAATTTCGTTTTCTTCTTACCTTTTTATTGATTTTTTTTTTTGAACTGTTAATTTCTTCTGCGAAGTTCAAATAGTGTATGAAAAAGTTTTACTTTCTTCTGCGTTGGAAAATAATTACAGAAAGACTTAAGTGATCCAATGAGCATTGCATCTTCTTAATATCGGTAGTCATATCCGCATATTAATTTAATCGCCAGTTTCCGCCTAAAACGTCATAAGTGTGGTGGAAAGTGTCAAAAATATTTGAGGCATGGATTTTTTTTCTTGAGTAGTTTTGGGGAAACTGTCTTCTTGAACTCCTCTAAGGCTCTCTAATACATTCCACTCACATGGAACTGGACCTGCCTCACAGTAATAGCAGAGCAGCTCATATATGAGGGGATGGCTCTGCTGAGTCCAACTCCAAGGGGACCGTCAACCAAGAATTTTTATTTTTTTTTGTTTTTCTGATAAACTACCAACACCAAGTAAAACTACTAAGAAACAAAACCCAAAACCATCTCAGTTTCTCAGAATAAGGGTGCACACGGTACAGTTCGGCTCGGTTCTTGCCGAGGACGAGCAATTGCTGCCTCCCTAGTCTCGGTTCTTAGATTTTGGACCGGGCACTGCACCTCCGTCCCTCGGTTCCGGTACCATTCGGGACTAGTACGGTACTGTGCACGGTTCGGTGCACAATGATCGGTACTTTCCGAGAATTCTGGACAAATTTTTCATAAAGACATAAACTGATTAAAGTGAATTCATATATTCATACATATAAAGCTAAATACTACAAATTGTTCATAAAGACATAAACTGATAAATCATCAAAGTTGAAAGTAAATAGTAGATAGACTGCAGTACACTACAGATAGATGTTCCATTTTTGCAAGTTGTGCGCCTAAATGTCTTTCCACAAGAATTACAAACGGCTTCGCAACATTTTTCCTAGTGAAATGGCACCATATAATGTTCTGAATCCTAGCTCGACTTGATGCATCCATGATTGATCACTGACAAAAAATATATACACAAACAAGATATAAAATTATCAATTCAATCAATAGAACAACTTCGGTTGATAACATGGGCTTGCATGTGCTACTTGTCTAAACCAAAGAAAGACTAGAAAGTAGAAGTATGTTCAATATCAGATGAACAAAAGTATATCTTTCCATTCCACAGTGATATTCGACTGACACTAACAAAGAGAGCGGAAACCCATCAAACTGAAAACCATGACCAGCAGTGTATACTAACAGCAAACTCTTGATTCGCTCATGATTTCAATCAATCAAAATCAAAATCATACTAAACAAAGAATCAAAAACATTAATTTCAAATCATAATCACAATTAAAATTGATTACCTTGGTTCGAAAGTGATGATGATTTTAAGTGGGCTTTGAGTGTTGCTTTGAGAATGCTAGAGTAGAGTTAGCTACGCGTGCTAGTTTAGAATTGGAACATGCCGAAACAGTTAACACGATCATTTACGGAAAAGAAGGTTGTTTTAGTTATTCCTTTTTCGATTCGATAAATTTCATCTTCAGTTCACCCTAATGAGAAACTCGGGTCCAACTCTAGTAATCTTTGAACATGCGATGTTCAAATCTGATAAATTTCATCTTCAGTTCACCCGAATGAGAAACTCAGGTCCAACTCTAGTAATCTTTGAACCCGGGATGTTCAAATCTGATAAATTTCATCTTTAGTTCACCCGAATGAGAAACTCAGGTCCAACTCTAGTAATCTTTGAACCCGGGATGTTCAAATCTGATAAATTTCATCTTCAGTTCACCCGAATGAGAAACTCAGGTCCAACTATAGTAAATGGTAATCTTGCAATCTGAGTTCCATAATAGGTTGCAGAATCATCCAATCTGATATTTTGCATCTCAAACCTCACCTGGACGAGAACGTCGGGTCTGTATATGGTAATCTTACAACCTGAGTTCCATAATAGGTTGTAGTTTCATCGAATCTGATATTTGACATCTCAAACCTCACCTGGACGAGAACATTGAGTATGTATATGGTAATCTTTCAACCTGAGTTCCATAATAGGTTGAAGAATCATCCAATCTGATATTTGACATCTCAAACCTCAACTGGACGAGAACAGTGGGTTTGTATATGGTAATCTTGCAACCTGAGTTCCATAATAGGTTGCAGAATCATCCAATCTGATTTTTCGAGATTATATTTGTATTCTTCTGGTACATTTTCGTCATTCAGATTCATTTTAATTCCTATATTTTATTTGGATTCATTTTAGTATACGCATCAAAATAAAGGTGAATTACTAGATTTTTATTTCCAAAGTTGTAGACCCCTACGTTACGATGTCACATGGTTCGGTAGGTGATAAAATGCACCACCTAATTTAAAACATGGAGAGCCGTCCAATGAATTTGTTTGTGACACGTGGTTAGAAGTTGACCATTAGATTTTTGGAACGGGTGTCGAAGAGAATAGTCATCCAGCTCATGAAGG
>JAJJWW010007424.1:0-135116 GCA_023531295.1 Papaver armeniacum
GCAAAGAAGTTTATTAGTTTAAACGGAAGAGCCTTTGCATATGACTTGAGATATCTTTATCCTGAAAAAAATCAAGAGAGTTGTTACCAAACATATTTATTGTTCATTTACTGTTTGGAATACGATCCAAAGGAATTGTTCCAGTGCGTGCACTTATTGAATGTCGGAAGCGCAGATATACTGAAGAAACTAAGTGAACTAGGTTAGTTGCTTGGTCTCAACTATACCAAGTTGGTTTAGATTTTGTGTTACGCTAATTCTAAGAGTATTCAATTCTGGACTAGGTCCCGAGGTTTTTCTTTGCGGTTTCCTCGTTAGCAAAATCTTGTTGTGTCATTTACTTTTCCTTTCCGCAATTATAATTGTTTTTATTATAATTTAAAGTAAATTACACAAACGTTAACTCCGCTTTGCTTGATAGTGATCCTATAGAGTTTGGTTAAGTCCTAACCTATTATCAAGTAATCACACTTTGATTTTTGTATTGTCTCGATCTCGTATGTGTAGACGATCACACAAAGTGTAAATACCGATTTGTCGTATTGTCTCGACTTTGTCCATAGACAATCACTTTCAAAGAAGAGGACTTATAGGTGAATAATTCAAATATTTTGGTGTATTTGGGTACCCTCGTCTTTTCAATTAGTATCATATCAGGCAAACACGAAAAGATCTAACAATCTGTGGTTGGTGCGATCCAACCTATAAGAATTGAATCCAACGAATGATTCAGCTTAATGTATTAGTAGGATTTGACTACTTCAAAGATTCGTGGTGGAAGACACGAATGAAGTATATGATACTCTTGTTCCTAAATTTGTTAGGAATTGAGATTATGACTATGTATGTCTTGGTTGACCTACATAATTCCTCAGATATCATAGAATTGTATCTCATGGTATTGTTTAATAACAATGATACAATACTCTATGTGACATGTTGTATCTTAAAAATGCATAAGATTTTACATAAGATTTTTCATTATACGAACCATGACTATTCTGTTCTTAAAGTATCTGGGATCTTAAATATATTTTGGATCTGCTACCGAAATATATGTGTGTGTGTGTGTGTGTGTGTGTGTGTGTGTGTGTGTGTGTGTGTGTGTGTGTGTGTGTGTGTGTGTGTGTGTGTGTGTGTGTGTGTATTTTGAGATCAAAGATCACAATATATCGCGATTAGGATGCGTAGTTTGGAACCTTTGTAAATTTACAAATAATGATTTTTCAGCTAATAATTTTAATAAAGGGGACACTTCATACACCCCACAACCTGGATTTATGATTCTAAAGATTTTTTTAGCAAATATCTTGTTGTGTTCAAAATAGGTTTTGTATACTCTATTGATAATTCTTGAGTGAATTTCGTAAGATATTATCAAGTTTTGTAATTATAGAGTAAACAAATCTTTGGACATGAATATAGGATTAATCCGTAATATAGATCCAGTCCATGAAATATTGGTTTTCCAAAATAACGACCTAGTTACAAAATCAGATTTGTTTCCCCACAAACCAAAGTTTCCGATTTTGGAAGGATTTCCCAAAACCAGATTATTTTAATTTGTTATCTTCACTCCTTATAAAAGAAGATTAATTTGTGTTGTTTTTACAAACATCTCGTAAGAGATTGTCCTAATTGAAACTAGGGTTTTCCATACATCTTCGATTGTTGAAAATATGGGAAAAAGGAAAAAAGAGAAGAAACTCAAATCGATAACCTTTGGATTTGAATCCGTTTATTCCTGCCTTCGGTGATATTGAGAAAATTAAGTATCCACACTTGATCAAATACAAACATGAACTTACAATCTTTGTGGATAGTACATGTTTTGAAAGATATCAAGCCTTAAAAGGAAGTAAACTTCACTGTTGAGAAGAGGTTCGATTCAGATGTTTCAGAAAGCAAATATGTGAGTTTGTTCAAGACTGAAACTGGGGAAATATGTTTGGGCTTGAAAAATATTCACATAATATGGTAAGAATATTTTATGCTAATATTCACAATATTGATCATGAGAATCTTACTTTTAGCACTCTTGTTGGATATACTTTTCACCATGTCGACGTAAAGATGATATCAAAGATCATCAATTACAAAGTGAAGGGAAATTATACGGTTCGATGTTGAAATTGAGCACGATAACATTTCAAAACGTATCAAATGTGGAAAATCTTTACTGTAAAATGGAAGAATGCTAACCAAGGAAATACCCTTTTACTTAAGGGTTTTCGGTAAACTTGCTATAGCAACTCTTTTTGCTTGTACAAGAGATACATCACAATGGGACAAGGAATTTGCTGAGTTTGTATACTTCCTTCTTGAAGGTAAAAAGAAAATTGATATATGTGAAATGATTATTAATCAAATGATCAAGATCTTCGAATCTATCAATGCCACAACGTCCCATAGAAATCTTGGATATCCCTGTCTCATCACCAGCTTGTGTGAACACAAAATGGGGAATAATTCGGAGATGAGAAAGTCACTAAAACTGTCTCTCGTGGAATTATCAAGCAAATGAGTAAAACTCGAAAAGAGAACTATTGTTTCAACTACTCAAATTTATAGCAATGGAGACCCCTTGTTTCATATTTTACATCTTGGAAGATAATTAAACTATATTCGAAACAGATTAGCCTTTGCCTCTCGAAATGATCCAAACTTTTGTGATGCCCAAACAAGAACATCATAAAGTTTCTCATTCCTTATAATTTTAAACGACATCTCCTTTCCAGTGACCTTTATTTCCGCAATAGTGGCAAACATAAGGAATGTTCTTACCTCGATTTGTGTGTGCTTTGACTTTGGAGGCCGATATACTTTTGCTCTTTCGAACTTTAACTTCAGGTGAAGGTATTTCACTTTTTGCCATCAGTGGAAACCTTTTGATGAGAAAATCACTAGACTTGACAAATTTTACCTCTTTGCTAATATTTGGAGCATCGGTTCCCTTATAGCCCAATCCTCGTGTATCACGATGATTTTTACTTGCTCCTAGCATAGTGGTTAATTTGCTTGAACTAGTATTGAACTTTTTCAAGTCATCTTCCAACATCTTGATTTTATCAAGAGCAACAAACTAAATCACCTCAAGACGTTTTTCTCGAGTGAGAGAAGCGCTTTCTCTGTCAACAAAACTTGCTTGCTGAGAGTTAATCCTTCCTTCAATTTCTGCAAGTTTCTCTTTTAACAAGAAGTATTTTTGATAAACACGATCACATTCAAGTGACTTTCTACTCAGATTTTCCTTCGTATCTTTGAGGACTGATTCGCAAGAGCGATTCCGACCATAAAGACCACCGTAAATCCTTTTCAATTTCTTATTTTCTCGACAGAGAGGAGTCATAAGAGGTGTGACATGAGAAGTTGTAATCTTCTTCATTTTCCATGAATCCAAAAACTTAACATACTCTGAGACTTCCTCATCAACATCTCTATCAATATCCGAATCACCTTCATCGTAAAGTTCATCCAACTTGTTCTTCTAGGAGTGTTTCCCAATCAACAGCTTTTACATCAAGAGAATGTTTAGATATTGACTTAGATGTGACAGTTCTCTCGAGTGAATCCAAGCTTTGAGTAATCATCCGGTAATTTCGGGATCGGTGCGTTATTAGAGATAGAATCGTCCATAAAGTCGATCGCTACAAACATAGACTTATAAGGTCTTTAGACGTGTTTGCCTCGCTTCTCGATACCAATTGAAAAAGCGGGGTACAACAACCACAACCAATATTTTGCTTAGCAACTGTATGGAAAAACTCCAATATACTTTCTAGAGAATCAACTAGACAAACGACTCAATCTAGAAAAATATATCAAAGAGTTTATATCTCAATCTCTCGATTTGATCTTTACTCAAGCAAATAGAAATCATGCGAGTCTTTATCAAAGAGAGATAACTTGGATGGTACCAAAGACCAATATCCAAGTGTCAACCAATTTAAATCAACAACCAAAAGGTCGGATATTCTAATTGATTGAACAATGCACAACCTGTGATATTTCAATTATATAAACAAATATAATGCGTAATAGAAATAACACAGACCCCGGGACCTAGTCCAGATTGAACACACACTGTATTAAGCCGCTATAGACACTAGCCTACTCCAAATTAACTTCGGTCTGGACTGTAGTTGAACCCCAATCAATCTCACACTGGTCCAAGGTACAGTTATGCTCCTACGTGTCTGATCCTAGAAGGATGCTACGTACTTGATTCCCTTAGCTATTCTCACCAACAACTAAGAGTTGCTATGACCCAAAGTCAAAGACTTTAATAAACAAATCAGATCACACGTAAAAGTCTACTGTAATAGATAAATCAGATCCCACGAATATACCTACGAAGTTTTTGTTACGTCTTTTGATAAATCAAGGTGAATAGGAACTAATTGATAACCTAGGACTTATATTCCCGAAGAATAGCCTAGTATTATCAATCACCTCACAATAATCTTAATCGACGCAATAAAAAATATTGCGAATCACAAACGATGAGACGAAGTGTTTGTGATTTCTTTTCTATCTTGCCTATCTGAGATATAAATCTCAAGCCAATTATTCCAATTGTACTCGTACGATATAAACATCAAGATCAGATCACACAACTACAATAAAAGTAGTATCGGTCTGACTTCACAATCCCGATGAAGTCTTTAAGTCGTTAACCTGGTTTAGAGAAGAAAACCCAAGGTTAAAGGAGAATCGACCCTAGCTTATGCAATTAGTATCACACGTAAGGTGTGGGTATTAGGTTACCCAGTTGCTAGAGTTCTCCCTTATATAGTCTTTCAAATCAGGGTTTGCAATCAATGTTAGCTTAGTAACAAAGCATTCAATATTCACCGTTAGATGAAAACCTGATTAGATTCAAGCTAATATTTCTCAAACGTTGGATCGAAACCTTAGCTTGTTACTCACAAATGAAATGTCCAATTTTGGGTTTATGTAACCGTTCCCAAACATTAACATTTGTTGGTTCAACAATAGTTAACCAAATGGTTACCATATGAGCAATTTCATATCAACCATATTTTTCTTCACCATAACTAGTTCAAATGACTCAAATGAACTAGTTAGAGAGTTGTTCAATTGCTTAGATCTTATGTAACTACACAAGACACAATCGAAGCAAAAACGGTTTGATTCACTCGAATCGGTTCATGAACTTTATAGCCACGGTTTGCAAAAGCATTCCTTAGTTTATATAAACATGAGTTCAAGAACAACCGATTTAAGATATAACCTACTCAAGTTCGCGGACTGGGTTCATGGACTTAAGCTCACGAAGGAGTTCACAAACCCAGCAGAAATTCCTGGTCGAGAACTTCCGCTGATTCGCGGACTTGGCTCACGCCACATTCCGTTTCTATTGATCAACAAAGTTCGCAAACTTTGTTTCAAGGAATAAGTACTTATACATATATGTGTTTCCACAACAATGCTTATATCCTACCAATGGTTATGTAATATAAACTCTCATTTCAATCATTGAAACATTCTCAGAGGACGTTATATAGCCGTTATTCATGCACCATTTTTCGTCGAGAGCAATTTTCAAAGTGATTGAAACATAACATGACATTCGTCACTAGGTAAAGATGAATTTGGATAAAGTTAAAGCTTACCAACACATATTTCGAGAAATAGATAAAGAGTTAAACTCATTCTAAATAACAAATGTGTATAATGAAAGTCTATATATCAAAACGACTTTTGTCTCAAGAATAGGAGATAGAGTAAATAGACTTTTGAGTGACAGATAAGTTCAAGTCTCCACATACCTTTTAGTCGATGAAGTTCCACCAGTTCCTTGAGTAGTCCTTCGTCTTGTATGATGATTGCCATGGATTCTTGAGCTCAACTACACTTTCTATCCTAGTCCGAGACCTTTAGCTATAATAGGCTAGAAATCAAGACTTATAGTTTTGATCACTAACATTGACAAACATGCTTGAGATAGCAACGCATGCGAGTTCGACCGAGCAGTGCTCTAACAGATCGTCTATGGATACGAGATCGAGACAATACGACAACAAGATAACTCGCGTGATTGACTATGGATACAAGATCGAGAAAATACAACAACGAAGTATGTTTACTTGATAAAAGGTTCGGACTTAACCAAACACAATAGGACTACTATCAACTAAATAGGAATTAACGTTGGTGTATTTTACTTTTAATTATAATAAAAACAATTATAATTGAGGAAATAGAAAAGTAAAAGACATGGCAAGATTTTGTTAATGAGGAAACCAAAATACGAAAAACCCCGAGACCTTGTCCGTAATTGAATACTCTCAAGATTAAGCCGTTATACAAAATCTAAACCAACTTCGTATAGTTGAGACCATGCAACTAAACCTATAGTTCACCTAGTTCCGTCGTATCCTGCTCCTCCAACTTGTTAATAAGTCACGCGCTTGGAATAATTCCTTTAGTTCGTATTCCAAATAGTAAATAAACAACAAATTTTTTCGGAACAACTCTTTTCAATCAAGTGATATGATTTCGACAAAAGGCTCTTTCGTTTATCCCAATATAAACTCCTTTGTCAGGTTCTTAGATCTATCTTATCAACAACTACCAAAGTAATTCCAAGATTCCAAGATTGTAAATATGAAAGATGATTTACGAAGAAAAGATGTCAACATACTTTGATCACCAACAATAACTCTTATCTTTTATTGTTCAAAGATATTCCTTAATTACTCAAGAAGATCCCGGTCCGAAATAAATTAAGAATCTTTTAATTAAGGTTATTAGTTTTATATGCTTTAATTACCAGCAATTAAATGCATAGCTCTAGAGAATAAAAATTAGTAATGTGCATTTACTAATTGGAGATTTTCTATTGAGAGATATCGGAAAATGTTGGACAAAGCATTTCCTGGAATTATGAAAACCGATTGGGAATTTATTGCATATCTTGAGAATACTTTCGGTTTTGGAAATTCCTTGGTGTCCAAACATCCTTGGTCTATAAATACCTAAGTTTGCATTTCTAGCAAACTATCCTAAAATCTGCAAACTTCATCTTTTTGTTGTTTCGGTGGAGCCGTCTATCCGGAGAGGAAAGTACCTAATTAGGTGAAATCTCTTACGACCGCTCGTTTAAAGACTTATGTGGGATCAAGAAGCTCACGAGTACCGTTGGTGGGAAACTAGATAGTTGCAGTTTATTAGTTTTCGATTGATTTGATTGAATAACGGTTGTTGAACTTTGATTACACCTAGTTTGTTTATTCTTGAGAATCTTCTCTTCTGATATAAGATTCACTCAAACTAGATAGAATTGTCGACGGGATCTTTAGAACTGTTTGTAGATCTAAAGACATCTTGTGATAATCCATTGTTAACAGACTCTATTTTGTGCATGATTGATCACAAGAGATTCAAGTGGTGTTGTGCAGGTTTAATTGAAGATTAAAGAAGATTTGAAGACAAAGAAGATTTCTTATTGGTTTCTCATATCTTTGTGTAGCACAAACCTTGACCGGCTGAGATCCAACTAGAAACGGATTTATTCGATTGATTAGTTGCATAAGATCGGTAACACCTAATAGTTCTCTTGAGATGTATTTTGATTGTTACAAATCCGAATCTTATTACTTAGGTAATAGAGATTGGATTGATCTAACCAGGCAAATGAGTTTATTAGTTTAACGGAAGAGCCTTTGCATATGACTTGAGATATCTTTATCTGGAAAGAATCAAGAGAGTTGTTACCAAACAGATTTATTGTTCATTTACTGTTTGGAATAAGGCTGCACATGGTCCGGTACGGCCCGGTTTTCTTATGGAACCGGTCCATGTACCTGGTGTTTATCGGTACCTCATTTTGAGGACATGTACCTGGACCTGTTGATTTAAGATTTTTCTTAGTTTTCGTAGTAGTAATATAAGATTCGTTCTCTCGGATGTTGTTAAGATTAAATTAA
Organism: Papaver armeniacum; assembly: GCA_023531295.1. Lineage (NCBI taxonomy): Eukaryota > Viridiplantae > Streptophyta > Magnoliopsida > Ranunculales > Papaveraceae > Papaver > Papaver armeniacum. The sequence goes on from JAJJWW010007424.1 coordinate 7,953, forward strand.
AAGGTTTAAATAAAATAAAAAATAAAAGCGAGAGTCACCGGGGCCTAGGATTCCACCGAATTCACAACACGAGGTTCATTATTCATTCTCAACAATTATCGCTCAGTGAATAAGTAAAACATCAACTCTTGTTTTGCCAAAGTAGATCTTCAAAACATTAATTGTATCCCCTAAGCATAGATTATCTTAATTCAAAGCATAACCTATCTAATTGAATCACAACTAATTTTATCAAATCATAATTCTATTATAAATTAGTGCAAAAGTCAAATAGAAAATAGAATAAATTCACCCATGTGCGGAAATCAGCTTCCTCCATTGACCCAGTGTAGGGGTTTAACTCCTCATATTGTAGACACGCTCAAAATTCATTTGTATTGCTAAAAAGTGCTTACAAGAAGTGAAAAGATAAGAAAACTTTGTTTCGCAACGCTGTTAGGGTGTTACAAAACTGTTACAATGAATAATGCAGAAAACTATTGTTTTTATTCTGCCGCAGTAAAAAGCGCTGTTCCAAAGTTGAAACAAAGGATGATTTTAAACGACAGACTACAAGCGTAGTCTGTTCTTCTTCTTCTTCTTTTCAGCAGCAGCAGAAAAATCTGCTCTGCAACCCTCTGTTTGTCTCCCCCGACTCTCGATGCCCCTCTCTGTGATCCCAGCTCCCTTTATATACTCGACAGGCCTCAAATATCTCGTGATAACTGCTGATAATCTTTGCCGTAAAGAGAGAATATTTCCTGAGATATTTTCTTTGTTTTCCTACCAAGTTACGGGATTTGCTTCCTATTTTATCTCTTTCACACGTCTTATGGTCGTGTACACGTCCATAGTGCTCATAACACAAGCCAATCCTCCCCGAGCATACTCCAAACTCTGTTTTGCAGAGAACTTCCCTGTTTTGTTTCATAACACGTAACAATCCTCATCACTCGAATCCAAGTCACTTAGACTCGGTTCATCGAAACAGATGGTACAACTCCAAATTCATGCTTGAATCTCACCCAAATTCTTCACAGGTGAGAATAAAATTTTCCGGAGAAGAGTAAACCCGAGAATACCATTTTCTTCAATTTCACGATTCTAGCCAATTCCGGTCGACTCAAAGGCTATCACCATCCCTGATTATACATTAAGAACAAACCCAATTGATCTGAGCGATCGAGTCTCCCTCTAACAACTCCAAAACTTGAACCCTAATTTTTTCCGAACTGGTTGACTTAAAATCCACCACTCTAGCCAATTCCAATCGAAACGGAACCCATTACCAGTCCTGTTAGATCAATTCCAACAAACCCATTTAATTTCATCCCTTTAGTCTCTTTAAATCACGCCCAAATTCCAAACCCTAATTATGTTTTCATTAAAACCAATTTCCCGCCAAAACTGAAAATTCAAAAGGTTGAAGATGACTGCCCCTTAACCAATCCGAGAGTGCGAATAGTAATTAGGGTGCCCCTTAGTAATTGGGTGCCCCTTATCCAAAACCGAGAGTCCGAATAACAAGAGTTCTCCGGGGTACAAAAACCACTTTTCGAGCAACTTTCTCCATAAGAGCTTATTTGACAAAAACACCTACAAACAAGTTTATTAGTGATAAAATGAGGCCCAACTAATGTATTTATGGGTGAAAATGCGTCGCACTTTCATGCTCATCAAAATCCCCCCACACTTACATTTTGCTAGTCCTCGAGCAAAAACAAAATTGACCCGCTACAGTGGTCATATAATAAGATAGAGTTAGACCCGCTACACAACCGGGTCATGACAAATGCCATACATAAGACGCGACACCTTTTTTTTTTTTTTTTTTTTTTTTTTTTTTGAGACCCGCTACACACAATTTGGTCATAATAAGGAAATAAAAATAGACCCGCCACACAAACCGGTCATAAGCTTAACAACTATAATAATTTTTTTTTTTTTTTTTTTTTTTTTTTTTAGACCCGCTACACAAATTTGGTCATAAAATTTATATTTTTATTATGTTTTTAGACCCGCTCAAGAGCCGGGTCACAATACGCAAGAAAATTCCTGAAAAAAATTAAAAGAAAAAGTTAATAACTACTCCCCCACACTTAAATATTACATTGTCCTCAATGTAATTGAGTCATCCAACGTAAAAATTAAGATGGGAAATTAAAAATAAAATAAACAAAAGTAAACAAACATAAATAAATAATTATACCTACTGGACTGTACAAAAACGGATCCCCATACACTAATAACTCCGAAAATTTGGGGATCGACCCAAAATACAATATATACAAATGACAAACTTCACAATTATTTTATGAGAAAATGGGGACACCGAAACCGTTAAAAACAAAATTTACCCCTAAACCAAGTTTTTACCGCACATGGAAGTGCGTAAAGAACAAAGTATGGGGATTCTCGGGGAAAATTTCAACTGGCTCATGCATGGTTTTAGAAATAGGCAAATCCTCCGGGTACTTAGATGCAAAGTAATCCAACAAAGACTTTAGAAGCACACAATTCTAACCCTAAATTAGGCAACTTTTGGAAGTCTAGTGGTTTAGAAACAACCTCTAAGTCGGGTGAATGATCTTGTGAGGTAGATTCATCTATGGAATTAGGCGAATCATCCACACAATCATCCACATGTGGTCATCTATATGTTCTGCTTTGGGGAGAGAGTCACTACTAGATTCATCATCATCAAGCAAATAATCTTTCACATTCAAGAACTCTCAATCTTTGTTCCAAACTAGGCGGTGTGTGTTTGTAATACTTCTCATAAATAGTTTCATGTGATTCTTCACTTACCTCATGTGGAGCAAGAAACTCCATACCATTGCCTACGCATATATTCGGCAAGCGTCATCTCGGATGAGGTTTCCGATAATTTGACTTCCTACGCATATATTCCGCCAAAGTGTCATCGTAGGTGACGTCTCCTCGAAGAAGTCATCATCCTCAAAAATTCCCTGAAAATAAATACAAAAAGAAACGCATAAAAAGGAAAAAGAAAATACTGTACAAAATAAAAAAAATAAACCTAAAAATTAATCTAAAAACAAATCCGCGTCGCCAAAAATTGATGTGACTTATTCACTGAGCGATAATCAATTTTCTACCACTTTCATTCTGGTCGCTCCCAGCTCTCCCAAACTCTCCCAAACTCTCGTATGTGAACCTAGCTACCTATATATACTCATTTGGACTAAGAATCAACTCCCATAACTCCAAATATTCTCACAATAACTCGGTAATATTTTCCATGCAGAATATGATAATTTTCTTCCCTGATTTAGCTTCTGACGCGATTACAACATCTTAAATCTCTACATCTCACTTCTGCACATCCCTTGATCGAGTTAGACACACTTCCAACACCTAACCACACGTAAAACACGGGATGTGTATAATGAACCCGTGTGAAGCTCAACTCTGTTTTACTTCAAACTGACCCGCTAACCGATTTCCGTCGAATAGGCGAAGCTATACCAAGCCCGTTAATCCAAAATGTGCCCATCCAAACCGAATCCAAGAATTGAATCTACCTCCAACACCTTCAAACACCAAACCCTAATTTCTGCCGTGAACATCTTACTTTCCCGCCAAAAATTATTTTGAAACGATGAAGATGGACCTCCCCCTAACCAAACCTGGGGTGTAAATAGCAAGTGGGTGCCCCTTAGCCACTGAGGTACCCCTTATCCAAAGTGGGAGTCCGAATATCAAATGTCCTTCGGGGGTTCTCCGAGTAGTTTTTCGAGCCGATTTTTCCAAAAATGTTTATTTCTCAAAAATACCTATGAACACACAAAATACCATAATAAGGACAAAAACGAGTACTAACAATACGAAACATTTAGGACAATTTAGACACATAAATGCGTCTATCAAATACCCCCAAACTTATTATTTGCTAGTCCTCGAGCAAATTTATTCTAGAAAATAAAATTCATTTGAACCCCTAGGTGGCCCTAGTGGCGGAGTGTTGTCTCCGGAGGGTTTACCAGAGGTGTACCCACAAAACCTTTACCCGCACCTAGCTATCTACACGTAACCTTGGAAGGCACTAAAGAATCTCCTTGGTTGGCATACTTATTGACTACAGGAGGAAGTACCCCGATGCGAAATTCCAATTCTTTGCATACACGAGTTTGCACCCAAGCATACTAAAATTCATATAAAGTGATGAGCTCTACTCGGATAGTCGCACTATGGACATCAATACCCGAGTCAAAACTAATCACATGGATAGATCAAGAAGATGGATATAGAAAAACATAGATGGTTTTGATGTTTACTAAGTGATCGGTGTTTCCCATATCCGTCCGAAGGCCTCCGCCAAAATGAACCTATCCTAATGGACCGAGATACTAGTTCGACTAATATCAACACAACCGGCATATACAAGGGAACCGGTGGTTGACAATCCTAATTCTAGATCAACACGTCCGGCATATACAAGGGAACCAAATGGCCGATTTATTCACCGAACATTAATATATTTTTTTTTTTAACCGCATGATTAGATCTTTTGGATCCAAGCGCATGCTTCTTGTCACAGATTACATGATAGTTCCCATGGATCCTGCATTCCACGCTTGTTTAGGCGACGGAGACAGGGAAAACACACACATATTGCTATTCCCAAGTGTTAATTTTATTCCGTTTGGTCTAATGGTCTGGTCATTTTTTTATTTTTATTTTTTTCTTTTTATTTTTTCTTTTCTTTTCAACTTTTTTGGCATCTCAATCACTCTAATTCACCCTAGCATTGGTAACAACTTGAATCGTGGGACCCACCTAATCACTTAGAGAAACATAGTTTAAAAACAAAATAAAATAAAAATGTAAGTGAAAAGGACTCAACGAGATTGGTGAAACTATCATGTTATTTCTAACACCCGAGCTCGTGCTTTTATGAATAGACTCTTTAGATGTTGCCATCTAATCGATTGGTTCCTCAACTCCTACAACCAAAATGCTTCCATCCACTTAGATTGGTTAGTGCCATCCTTAATAAGCATAAATTTCTAGGCTCGAGTTTATTTATTGCAACTAACAAAAAGTTTCTCCCATACCCCAAACTTAAATCTAACATTGTCCTCAATGTTCTAAAGATAAAATTAAAAGCATGAACAAGGAGAAACTGTTACCATTTTAAGTAAAAGAGTTAAGGAAAGATATTACCGTGTTGCAAGAGCATGGGTTACCTCCCAAGAAGTGCTAAGTTTAAAGTCTTCACCCGAGACATTGGAAAGGGTTAGTCACCTCGAAGAATCATATAGTAGTAACCGAATAATCATGCGGGTCATCGGATCAAAAAGTGCTAACCACAAGAAGAGGAGACTGCAATGACAGGAAGATATCCAACACACCCTTATCCATTTTTTTGTTTAAGACAACTACATCTAGTTGTGGTTCGGGTTCAAAGGTGCTCTATAAAAGGGTCTAGATAACATATTTTCATGGGTTGCGTTTCCTTATGAGTTAGATCCGAATGTTCGTGTTCTAGAGTCTGGAAAACTCAAATAAAAACTTAGAAGCACATAATAATAACTCGAATAATTGAGGATCTTCTAAGTCAATCAGTTTTGACTTACACAACTGACCACAATAAGATTGGCGGTCTTCCTTAAGCAAATGTGTCGACCCTAATATCCTAAAGTAATTAGGTTTAGTCTCAAAACTTAATAAATGACACATCTGAAACTTATACGTTCCCACAATTGAAAGGAAGGTTTTTGGTGGGAAAACAAAGTCAATCGTGGTATCACAGCCTGGGTTAACCACATCAACCAGAGGATGGGTTTCAAACAACTGAACTTCTTTATGGACACAACTAGGTTCAGGAAAAGTGTATGAAGATAATCTTTTAAAATGGTTGAGGCACATATGTCAAGTCCCAAGTTAGGGACTTTTCTAAGAGTTAAAGCACATGGAGAATGATAATCACCCCAAACTTAGAGTTTTCAGGTGTCTCTAGAAAGACTAGTCACAACTTCCCTAATTTCAAGGTCATCCGATTCCCGAAAATGGTCAATTGATTCTTCTAAGTCGGGTATATCCTCACTCATCTCTACGAGTTCATTTTCTTTTTCTAAGTCTATTGTTTCTAAATCGCTAGACTCAAAATATACTGTTCCTCTAAACCATCCTTGGCTTCGTAATCAAAAGGAAATACTACATCGTCTAAAACGGGGTATCTCTAGTCAAATCCTCATCCTTTTGAATAGGTGAATAATTATTAAAATTATTTGGATTTGAACTAGAAATAATATTATCGTTATAAAGCTCAGTTGGGGTAACAATTTCCTGATCACTATGCCTATTTATTTCAAATTCTTCATCAACACTATCCTCATCATAATCATCATTATAATAATATGAAAATGGTTGAACCTCATCTAGACAAGTAGTGTTACCAATTTTATCCTCACCATCATGATTATGTAAATAACTATCCTCATTTTCAGGGGTACTATTGGAAATACTAATATTATCTCGAGCAGTTCCGTTCTGGGCCTCTAAAAGCTTTCGAATCGACTCGTATGACTTCATTATGGTATCGTGACTCGACTCACATGACTTCTTTAATGTATCGTGACTCGACTCACATGACTTCCTCATTGAATCTAGGAAAGAAATTTCACTCGTTGCATTGCTTTCATCCATAACTAAGTTATTCATTTCTCGCAAACTTACGTGTCGTCTCGCCTAACTTACGTGTTGACTCTATTAGAGAGGAATTTTGCTCAAATACGACCGGGTGGCGTGTGGATAGTAATTGGGCTCACTATGGTATGACCCATAACCTTCAAAAGTTTGGCGTTCCCAACCACTATTCACACTATGGTCATAAAAAGAGTGATGTCCATATTGTTCATTTGGATATTCATATTCATTGTGATGGCTATTGTAATACCGTTTGACATCCTAATCGCAAGGGAATTCTACACAAGCACAAACAAGGCTGACTCGACCACAACAAACCTACCGATATCTAGCAAACAAAAAGCATGATGGCTCCACTTAGATTGTTTTCTAGACCAGCCTTCTAATCGCCCGAAAGGGAATTCGTTACAATTTAAGCAAACCCTCTCGGATCAATCCGAGTCAAAGTAAGTTGAATCAAGGCGAGGGAAGCTCGGTGGAGCTTTGATACCCAAGGCCTCACCGCGATTACAAGGCGGCGCAAGCCACGCATTCAACTTCACATAAACCATCATGAACTTCAAGTATGCTTAAAGAGTAACCAATATTTTTCGAATGACTTTCCTATTAAGCTCGTTACCCTATCGGTCTCGTTCTAGTCAAAATTTTAGGCTTAGGTTCGTGTTTGGTTTCGTTTTCCTAAGGCGGGCAAGAAGAGAACGGTGATGAAATCCGAACTCTTATCTTGTAAGGCCGTCCTTGCCCTTTACTAGGAAATTAAAGCAAATGGATTCAGTTCCTCGACATATATTCACACGAAATCATCCAAAAAACCCGCCGATGTGGGGATTCGCGGGTGTTTAGAATTCTTACCTCCCGTTCCGGACGGGGGATGAACCGTTGAAGTCGACTCGGGCCACGACTCCTATGTCATGTACGAACCCGAGGGGCCGAGACGATATCGTAATCGCTCGTCCTTCCCTCGTGCGCTTTGTATTTAAATAACCCTTCCTTAGGTTTTAAAAAAAAAAATGTCCAATGTCCAAGTCCAAAGATAAAAAAATAAAAATGTCCAAAAATAAAAGATTACAAAAATAATTACCTAATTACAGTTTCTAAAAAAAAAATAAAATAAATTAATATACAAAATCTTCTACTCCTTTTGGATTCCTCTTTTTTTTTTTTTTGGCTTCGCTTTTGTTTTCACCGATTTCTCCCTTTTTCTTTAGCTCAGTTCCAAATATGAAAACAAACAAGAAATACCAAAAGGCGTAAAAAAAGAACAAAAATAATAAAAATAAAAATAAAACCTAAAAACAAACTATACACAAGTCCGCGTCGGCGGCGCCAAAATGATTTAAGATTTTTCTTAGTTTTCGTAGTAGTAATATAAGATTCGTTCTCTCGGATGTTGTTAAGATTAAATTAAAAGGTTTAAATAAAATAAAAAATAAAAGCGAGAGTCACTGGGCCTAGGATTCCACCGAATTCACAACACGAGGTTCATTATTCATTCTCAACAATTATCGCTCAGTGAATAAGTAAAACATCAACTCTTGTTTTGCCAAAGTAGATCTTCAAAACATTAATTGTATCCCCTAAGCATAGATTATCTTAATTCAAAGCATAACCTATCTAATTGAATCACAACTAATTTTATCAAATCATAATTCTATTATAAATTAGTGCAAAAGTCAAATAGAAAATAGAATAAATTCACCCATGTGCGGAAATCAGCTTCCTCCATTGACCCAGTGTAGGGGTTTAACTCCTCATATTGTAGACACGCTCAAAATTCATTTGTATTGCTAAAAAGTGCTTACAAGAAGTGAAAAGATAAGAAAACTTTGTTTCGCAACGCTGTTAGGGTGTTACAAAACTGTTACAATGAATAATGCAGAAAACTATTGTTTTTATTCTGTCGCCGTAAAACCGTCGTTCCAAAGTTGAAACAAAGGATGATTTTAAACTACGTACTACAAGCGTAGTCCTGCTCTTCTTCTTCTTCTTTTCAGCAGCAGCAGAAAAATCTGCTCTGCAACCCTCTGTTTGTCTCCCCGACTCGATGCCCCTCTCTCGTGATCCCGGCCTCCCTTTATATACTCGATGTGCCTCAAATATCTCGTGATAATCGCCGATAATCTTTGCCGTAAAGAGAGAATATTTCCGAGATATTTTCTTTGTTTTCCTACCAAGTTACGGGATTTGCTTCCTATTTTATCTCTTTCACACGTCTTATGGTCGTGTACACGTCCATAGTGCTCATAACACAAGCCAATCCTCCCCGAGCATACTCCAAACTCTGTTTTGCAGAGAACTTCCCTGTTTTGTTTCATAACACGTAACAATCCTCATCACTCGAATCCAAGTCACTTACGTACTCCCCGGTTCATCGAAACAGGATGGTACAACTCCAAATTCATGCTTGAATCTCACCCAAATTCTTCACAGGTGAGAATAAAATTTTCCGGAGAAGAGTAAACCCGAGAATACCATTTTCTTCAATTTCACGATTCTAGCCAATTCCGGTCGACTCAAAGGCTATCACCATCCCTGATTATACATTAAGAACAAACCCAATTGATCTGAGCGATCGAGTCTCCCTCTAACAACTCCAAAACTTAAACCCTAATTTTTTCCGAACTGGTTGACTTAAAATCCACCACTCTAGCCAATTCCAATCGAAACGAACCCATTACCACCCCGTTAGATCAATTCCAACAAACCCATTTAATTTCAGCTTAGTCTCTTTAAATCACGCCCAAATTCCAAACCCTAATTATGTTTTCATTAAAACCAATTTCCCGCCAAAACTGAAAATTCAAAAGGTTGAAGATGACTGCCCCTTAACCAATCCGAGAGTGCGAATAGTAATTAGGGTGCCCCTTAGTAATTGGGTGCCCCTTATCCAAAACCGAGAGTCCGAATAACAAGAGTTCTCCGGGGTACAAAAACCACTTTTCGAGCAACTTTCTCCATAAGAGCTTATTTGACAAAAACACCTACAAACAAGTTTATTAGTGATAAAATGAGGCCCAACTAATGTATTTATGGGTGAAAATGCGTCGCACTTTCATGCTCATCACCTGTACATTTAAGAATGCATTGGTGGGCCCGTATGAGGACTCTAACGAGGGAACCGATGCGAAGCCTATGGGCGCCCACTTCATCTTTGCCACTGGATATGTGCCAGTCCGATACCACTCCGGTACCGGGTTTTTACCCATATTTTGACACAGATAAGGAAAAAAAACTTCATCTGAATGAACTGCTAGAACCAAAAATAATAATATAACACTGCAATTTCAAGCATTCAACAACATCATCTCATACTTGCCCAAACTTGACCCTAATTATTTGAGCTAGCTACACAAGACACAAGTTCATGTTCAATACTAGAAAACAAATTTCAATCAGACACAGAGGTAGCCAAACAAAGAGACACAAAATCACACAAGAGAGATTGAACAAAGACCGTCAGAATGAGTCCATCAACAGTAACACAACAACTCAATCCTCTATAGGTGTGGTCCATCAACATCAACTCATCCCTCCCCTGTAAGTCAACATCTCTATATTCATAAATTGTAGGAACAACAACAATATCTCATCGATTAAACCCATCATCAGTTTCATACTCGAACCCAATCTGAATTTCATCTCAAATTAATTTTGGCCGATTTATTCAATCGGCTTGAATCTCGAACATAACTCCTCGCTATACTTCATTCATGTCAACAAGAAGAATTTTGTTTTCTCTATTGCAGATACAAATCGAAACCCTAATTCTTTATCTCTCCTGATTCCTTCAAAATTACCCAAAATCAGATGATGGTGGTGGTGGTGCTGGTGATGAAGAAGGTGGTGGTGGTGGTGAATCTGATATATAGACTCAAAGTCAGAGAGTGAAGAAGAATAAAATGAAGTGAGCGATGGTGTTCCTGTTCTTGAGCTTTGAGAAAAAAGGAAGAAGAATTGTCGATTCTCGAGAGATAAAATTACTACTAATACCTAGAATCAATGGACATGATTAAATCAAATAACAAGATCGAATGCTATTATTAACCGGTTCTTTTGGTCCGGTTCTTCCCCAGAACCAGTGTTTGTACCGGTCTACTCCGGTTCTTGAATTTCAGTCCCGGTCCCTATACCGTTTACTCCAGTATCGGTCCGGTGCTTTCGGTTCCAGTCCGATCCAGGGAATACTGACCGGTTCTTGTGCAGCCTTAGTTTGGAATACGATCCAAAGGAATTGTTCTAGTGCGTGCACTTATTGAATATCGGAAGTGCATGGATACTGAAGAAACTAAGTGAACTAGGGTAAGTTGCTTGGTCTCAACTATACGAAGTTGGTTTAAATTTTGTATAGCGGCTTGATTATGAGAGTATTCAATTCTGGACTAGGTCCCGAGGTTTTTCTGTATTTGCGGTTTGCTCGTTAACAAAATCTTGTTGTGTCATTTACTTTTCCTTTCCGCAATTAAAATTGTTGTTATTATAATTTAAAGTAAATTACACAAATGTTAACTCCTCTTTACTTGATAGTGATCCTATAGAGTTTGGTTAAGTCCGAACCTATTATCAAGTAATCACACTTTGATTGTTATATTGTCTCGATCTCGTACCCATAGACGATCACACAAAGTGTGAATACCGATTTGTCGTATTGTCTCGACTTTGTCCATAGACAATCACTTTCGGTAAGAGGACTTATAGGTGGATAATTTAAAGATTGTGGTGTATTTGGGTACCCTCGTCTTTTCCCACAAAAACGCTGGGAAACTTCTGTCCAATATTAAAATACTTACAAAAGGAAAAACAAGATATCCTAACCTAGGGAAAAGTAATGTCAATCTGGGAGTTTTTGCCTTAAAGTCAACCTCACCCTTTCAGTGGTTTCTCGATAGTGGGTATAGCCGACACATGAAAGGTGACCTTTCATGGTTCGTGAATATAGACGATTTCAAGGGAGGACCCGTGACTTTTGGAGATGAGAGTTGTTGCTACTTGCTACATCAGCAAAAAGGGGACGATCAAACTTCCAGAGGTGCCTTAAATTCATGATGTTGTTTATGTCAAAGGTATATATGCTAATCTACTTTATGTTAGTCAAATCTGTGACAAAGGCCATAAAGTTATCTTCAATGCTAAAAGATGTGACATTGAAGATAAGTCTGGAAAAGTAATTTTTTCATGGCATTCGTGGTAAAAAAAAACTATTATCTTCGTTTTTAAATACTATTATCTTCTTGATATTAAATTTAATATTTCTTATAACTTGACTAAGGTGGAATCTAATCAAATTTGGCATTAACGTTTAGGTCACATCAATTATCGCCTCATTGGCAATATCATTTACAAAGAACTTGTAAAAGGTGTACCCAAAATTAGTGCCAAAGTATTTGGTGTTTGTGGTGCTTGTCAAAAAGGTAAACAATCTAGAGTTCCATATAAGTCATCACAAGACATTACCACCAAAGCTTCACTTGATTTAATTCATATGGATTGTTTTGGACCAATCCAACAACCTACTGTTGGAGGGAAGACATATGCCTTGGTAATGGTTGATGACTACACCAGATTCACTTGGGTGGCATTCCTTGCACATAAAAATGATACCCTAAATGAATTTAAGATTATTGTAAATAAAATCTAGAACGAACAAGGTCGCGGACTAAAGAAATTAGGAGCGATCGTGGAACAGAATTTAAAGATACTAAGGTATTTGAGTTCTGTGACATAATAGGTATTATTCAACAAAATTCTCCACAATAACTCCACAAGCTAATGGAATTGCATAAAGGAATAACATAAAAATCAAAGAAATGGCCAGGGAAATGCTCCATAACAAAAACTTACCGTTAAAGTTTTGGGGAGAAGCTGTCTTTAAATCATGTTATTTGATCAACCATGTATACCTACGGTCACGAACCCTAAATACTCCTTATAAGTTATGGTACAGTAAGAAACCTAACTTGAGCTATTTTCATGTGTTTAGTAGTAAATGCTACTTTCTCAAGGATCGAGTACAAAAAGTGAAATTTGATTCTAAAAGTGACGAATGAATTTTCCTCGACTACGCTCGATAGTTGTTGATTCCAAGTTTATAATCTCGTAACCAACATTATGATGGAATATGTAAATGTTTTTATTGATGATCGAAAGCCATCATGATAATACTCCCGCTAAGTTGTTTGATATGGAAACAACCGAGAAATTAAAAAATTACCAACATCAGTAGAAGTTGTTCCAACCACATCGACCTTGATGTGACCGGGTCACGAGGAGAAAATCCCCGAAAAGGGTGTCCCTATTGAACGTACCCTTGCTAGAAATCTTTGGTTTCGAAGGGATCATGGTACCAACAATATCATTGGGGGAACATACTCTACTGGTAAGATACGAGGTCAGCTCCAAAACGTATGCAACTATGCATGCTACCTGTCTCAAGTTGAGCCCACAAATGATGATGAAGCGTTGAATGATCCTGCCTGGGTTAGTGCTATGCACAATAAGATAAATCAATTCTAGCGACATGAGGTTTGGAATCTTGTTCCTCGTCCTTCTGATGTAAATATATTGTAGGTACTAAATGGATATATAAGAACATGTCATATGAATTTGGAAAGGTGGTTTGAAATAAAGGAAGACTTGTCGCTCAAGGTTATTTACAGATTGAAGGAATTGACTTTGACGAAACCTTCACTCTTGCTGCACGTCTTGAGTCCATATGTTTGCTATTAACTCATACTTGTTTTCTCAAGATTAATCTATATCAGATGAACGTTAAATCCACATTCATAAGTAGGTGTCTTAAGTAAGAGGTCTATGTGGATCAACATAAAGGATTTGTGAAAAGACAAGGGTACCCAAATACACCACAATTTTTTTGTTTCAACCTATAAGTCCTCTTACCAAGTGTCATCGTCTATGGACAAAGTCGAGATAATACAACAACTTTGGTATTCACACTTTCTGTGATCGTCTATGGATACGAGATCGAGACAACACGACAGACAAAGTGTGATACTTGATAATATGTTCGGACTTAACCAAATTCTATAGGATCACTATCAAGTATAACAGAGTTAACGTAAAGTGAAATTTACTTTAATTATAATAAAAAAAATTATAATGCGGAAAGGTAAAGTAAATGGCACAACAAGATTTTGTTAATGAGGAAACTGCAAATGCAGAAAACCCTGGACCTAGTCCGTAATTGAATACTCTTTAATTAAGCCGTTATACAAAATCTAAACCAAATTCGTATAGTTGCGACCAAGCAGACTACCCCAAGTTCACTTAGTTTCCTCAGTATCCATGCGCTTCCGACTTCAAGAGTCACGCACTGGTATAATTCCTTTTGATCGTATTCCAAATAATAAAGGAATAACGAATCTTTTTGGTAACAACTCTATTGATTCTTTAAGATAAAGGTATCTTAAGTCATACGCAAAGGCTATTCCGTTTAATCTAATAAACTCCTTTGCCTGGTTAGATCAATCTAACTTTAACTATTGAAATAGTTAAGTCTAGATTCGCAATCAATTAATATAGATCTCAAAGAGAAACTATAAAGCGATGCCGATAGCACGCAACTAATTAATCGAATAAATCCGATTTTAGTTGGATTCCAGCCGATCAAGGTTTGTACACACAACATGATACGAAAACCATCTTATTCATCTTCAAATCTTCTTTAATCTTCAATATACCTGCACAACACCACTTGAATCTCTTGTGATGAATCACACACAAAACGGAGTCTGTTAACAATGGATTATCACAAGATGTCTTTAGATCTAACAACAGTTCTAAAATATACGAAGTTGACTTTCTAGTATAACCTAAATGAAGTTGACTTTAGTATTTAATCAAGCGACTTTAGATGAGTTTTGACACACTAAAATATGACAACCAAACTTGACATACCAATGCTTGGTGAGTTCAACCGAGCTATGCTCTAACAATTTAAAGTCTAATAAATCTCAATTATGTCTTTAAGGTCAATTAAACATTATGTGGATTTAAACAAGCTGCATGAGCATATTATGAAAATCTAACAACTTCTCTTCTTAGAAAAGGTTTTGCTAAAGGATGAGATAACAAAACGATTTTTATCAAATGGAGTGGAAAGGATGTTTTAATAGCTTAGATCTATGTAGATGATATCATTTGCGAATCAACATCCAAGAAAATTGCTGAAGAATTACAGACCACCTTGGGGAAGGAATTTGAAACGAGCAATGTTTGTGAATTAAAATACTTCTTAGGGCTGCAAATTCAATAGCATAAGGATAGAATTTATATTTCTCAAGAGAAACATGCCAAAGAACTTGTTCACAAGTTTGACCTTGAAAAATCCACTTCTAAGCTCACTCCCATGGCCACAACTGGGAAACTACAGAGATACGAGAATGTTGTCAAAGTACATCAAAAACTCTATAGATCCGTTATTGGGAGTCTGTTATATCTAACAACAACAAAACCATACATTATTTATAATATTATTGTTATGCAAGATCTCAAGAAGATCCCAAAGAGTCTCATCTTGTAGCCGCAAAAAGAGTCATCTGATATGTTAAAAACACCATTCGCTATGGTTTATCCTATACCTTTGATACTAACATTGAACTTACCGTATATTTCGATGAAAATTGGGTAGGTTGTGTGGAAGACAAAAAAGGTACATCATGAGTATTTTTTCATGTGTGTCTAAATCTCGTGGCTTCGCATAGCAAGAAGCAAAACTCACAGTCATTGTCAACATGTGAAGCTGAACACATTACTGCAGGTTTATGTTGTACTCAACTCTTATGAATGAAACAAATGCTTGCATATTGATAGGTGTAGAATACACCGTATTTACTATCTAGAGTTTATGCTTTCTTTGCTATTTTTCGTGTGAATTTTGTATTTTACGCTTGTTTTGAGTTTTGTAGCTACTTTGGAGTCGCACAGAGGAAAAGAAGAAGAAATCATCAAAATTGAGCAAAAAGGGCAAACTTGTCATTTTATCAAGGGCGAAGACTATATGGAGCCCAGCTAAGGTTAAGGGGTGACTCAAATTATCAAGAAAGGACAATAATAGTTAAGGGGAGGTCAAAGAGGTGTCCCTTATCCAAAAGAAGTGAGTGAGAATAGCACTTGGGGTGTACTTAGTGGGTGTTTGAATCCACCCATACCCTGAACTCTGACCCATACCCTAACCGCATCCTAGGACTCCATACCCTAACCCGATCCAAACCCAGCCTTTCATATCCAACCCTAGACTCGAGAAATCATTCAATCATTTCTTTTCACCCGAGAGTTAGAAACAAATGTACCCATGGCATTTTGTGAAAATTGGGTCCGAGCTCGATGTTGAACAGGGAGAAGAAATTTAAGATGTTAATGCTGCTGTTGAGAACCCGAGAGATGCAGAGAGTGATGGGTGTGAATCGGTGATGAGATTTGCTGGAATCGATAGATTCAAGAGCTATAGAATGAAGAATTAAGAGATGGGTTCTGTGAAGATGTAGTATGTTGCTGCTCTTTCAGATCGAATGAGAAGAAAATAGGGTTTTGGTGTTTGTGTGAAACGTCAAGCAATGAGTTCAGTGGGAGAGTTGATGTGGTGGTTGAAGGTGTTGATGCTTTTGGTGTTGGGTGAGTTGAAATTGGAAAGAAATTCTGGTGGAGTTGAAATGAGCCGAGAAGAGCTCGCAGATTGAAGCAGAGTTGAGAGAACAGACCGAGGATGAATTTGCCGCTGTTATGAAGCCTGAGATGAAGAGATGGGTTAATGGCGATTTGGGTTTGAGATTCAATTGAGTTTAAGGGGTTGGTGGTACTGTTGAAGAATTGAGAATCCATGGGTTTGATTCAGATTAAGTGAATGGGTTCCGAGGTTGAAACTTGAGAGTTGGTTTAGATGGAAAGCAAGTTGGATTCGGTGAAGAGAATGGGTTTTGAGCCGAGAATTTGGGATTATGATTGAAGATGGTTGTGTGGTTTGGTGGTGATGAATGTGTCGTGGAATGCTTGGCAAGAGAAGATGGGTTTAAGTTGATTTTGTTTGAATTGAATCAAGACCGAGTTGAAACTATGGCTTGAAGTGGCCCGAGGTAATGGGACAACAAAGAAGAGATGGAGAGGAGTTGAGCTGGCTTTAGTTTGTGTCAATGGAGCTTGTTGCAAGGGACAAAAAGGGGCTGAATTGAGGTGCGATCACCGAGGAGTGGAAAGAGCTAATGATGCGGGGCTGGCGCAAAAGACAGAAGAGGGCCATCATGGCCGGATTCCCACCGAAGTCCCCAGATGTTAGGAAATTGCGTATGGTCTGTGTTGGTGGTGTTGGTGTTGACATGGGTTCTCCGTGGGCTAATTGAGACCGAATTACATTAGATGTATGCTTAGGCTTGATTACGGTGGAAGGAGCTATGTTGTGTTGGTGGTGAGATTCGGATGGAGCAAGATGTAATAGAGCAATGGCTCAAAGTGTTGGTGATTAGAGCCACACAATAGCCGCAATTGTAAGTCTTGATGGAGTTGCGGTGCACTAATAGGATGAGCTTAATCGAGTGGGAAGAAATGGAGTTGAGGCAATTGCGGTGGTTGCAATGAGAAAGTGTTGCAAGAATGGAGCAAAGAAGGGAATTCATGTCGCACTGAGCCACAGATGATGCTGTTGAGATAACAAGAAGGCTTAGAAGGTGGAATTGCAGGCTTTAGATGTATGTCAGGGATCTCAGAGATGTGCACTGAAAATATGGTTGTCACTGTGTCGATTGAAGCATCAAGAGGAAAGTAGCAGCTTGCAGTGGCTTGAACTGGGTTGGAGCTTGGCAGTGAAGGGGCTGTAAAGAACAAAGTGTGAAATTCCGGCCATCATGGCTGAAGCACTTACCTAAGCTGTGCAATAACTTTGGCCAAGACCACTGAGTTAGCCACCGACTCGGTTCCGACTCAGCTAACTAGTGACTGACTCATCCCTAGACCCGGTCAACTGTTAAGGACCGTTAGTCAACTGTTATATATAACAGAATCTTGGACGGAATATACTTCTACCGGCAGAGAATTTTCAGGTGACCGGCGGTGACGTTTTCCGGCCAAATTCCGGCCACAATCCCAGTTTTCCGGCGAGCAAAAATTCCAGAATTTTCTATGGACTTCTCTCATGGGTGTGAAGACTTGGGCTAGGAATTGGATGGAGAATTGGGCTCAAATTTGGAAAGAGAAGGTGGAAGAGTTGAGAAAAGCTTGGAATTGGAAATTGAATTGCAAAAGGAAAAGGATTCTACTCCTTAGAAGATTTGGAGAATATTGAAGCCTATAAATAGAGAAGTTTTCTACAACTTCTACACACCTCTCTACACACACATCACTTGTGTTTTTGCTTGCTTTTCTAAGATTTTTCTTTTTAGTTATTTGTGTGAATTTGAAAATTCTTCTTTTAATTATTATTATTTGTGTGAATTTCAAAAACATGAGTAGCTAATTTTCTTATTGATTGAGGATGAATTCCTAGTTCTTAACATATGATTTAAGTTTTTGTTTTCAATTCTATCTTGAGATTTTTCACATGATTATCGATTGTTTTTACTAATAGGAGTGATCTTAAAGACATTCATGATTGATTGATAGATTGTTTGGAGTGCACGCTAAATTGATTTGTTAATTGATCTATATCTAGTATAAGTTAGGGAATACGTAATCGTTCTCGACACTTTACACAAGTAGAAAACACGAGACCTTGCGGAGGGATTCCGTGGAGCAATTGTGTGTAGAAACAACGCTAGAAAGTGAACCAAGCGAACCGAGTTTAACTACTAGTACTAAACCTAAATTCATAAATCTTAATGCATTCTCGGGAATTACATCTTGTGTTTTACCTCAAGGTGGTTCTTTTGAATATAATCTGATAACTAAACGGACCTGTTACTCAGTGAAATTAGGGATTTTGGGGCTAGATAAGCGGACCTGCTATCCTACGGTTGGTGATAATCTGTGACTAATAACAAGTAGAAAAGGACATAACTTTAATCATTGTTTCGTAACGAAGAAGGATTCCTTGATCTTGTCTCTCTTATTGCTTTCATCTTTCAACTTTCGATTTCAATTGCTTTGTTTATTTTTATTTTGCTTTTTACACCCCCCCTTTCGTGACAACTTTTACAACTAAGATCTCTTGCTCCTCGTGGGAACGAACTTGACTTCCATTATATTATTTTTAATTGAGTGGAAATATTGAATTAATTTGATTGCACCTACGACACGCATCAAATTTTGGCGCCGTTGCCGGGGAGCAACGGGCGATTTTTTTAGTTGTTTTTATTTTTATTCTTGCTTTGTTAGATTCTTTACCGTATCTAACTTGGTTTGTGAGAATCTTGTTTCAGGTGTTATTCCTTTGGTGAATGCTTAAAGGGGGTAGACCGAGTCCAATACGTCTTCGATCCTAAGACTCAACTAAAGGATTTCATTCGAGCGGTTAACACTCCACTTCCTCCTTCTTCATCAAGTGATTCGGACAAAGAGGAAGAAGCAATGGCTGATCGTACACTAAAGGACCTAGCTTCTCACAAGCTTGATACACAACAATGGTGTATCCAAACTAACTCAACCTTCGAAATCAAGCCGGGGTTGATTAGAGAGTTACCAAAGTTCCATGGCATGGTGAATGAGGACCCAAATAAACATCTTATGGACTTCTATGCCATAGTTATGGCTATGCTTCCACCGGAGACTAATGCGGATGGAGCATTGTTGAAAGCTTTCCGCTTTCTTTGGCGGGCAATGCTAAGGAATGGTTATATTATTTGCCTTCCTAAGTATCACAACATGGAATGGGATGAAGAAACTTTTCCTCGAGAGATATTTTCCCGCATCTAAATCTACTCAAATTCGCAAGGAGATTTGTGGATTGAAACAACAAGTGGGAGAGTCATTGTATGAATGTTGGGAGCGATACAAGAGGTTGGTGGCAAGCTGTCCACACCATCAATTTAGTGACGTTATGATACTCCAATACTTCTATGAAGCTCTTCACCCAAGTGATAGGTCTCTTCTTGACGCCGCGGGTGGTGGTGCACTAATGAACAAGACTTTGACCGAAGCTAGAGAGTTGATTGAAAGTATGGCGGCAAACTCGCAACAATTCTACACAAGGGATGAACCAATGGTTAGGCGAGTACATGAAGTTAGTGATTCTTCATCACATCTTGATCAAAGGATGAGTAACATGGAGACAATGATTCAAAGGATGGCCGCGGTAATTATTCCGGATGGTGAGACCGAACAAGTGAATGCTTTATATCCAAATCAAAGGCCAAGGTACGATCCATACTCCAATACCTATAATCCCGGGTGGAGGGATCATCCTAATTTTAGTTATGCAAACAAGAAAGCGGCGGTTTCTAATCCATATGAGCAACAAGGTGGTTTTCAACAATCACGTTTCCAACCTCAACAACAATTTCAACCACAACAAGTCAAGGAGCGTGATTCTTTGAATGATGACAAGCTCAATGCGTTAATGCAAGGTTTGCAAGGTCTTACTTCTATGTTCCAACAAAGCCAACAAAGCCAACAAAAGACCGATTCGGCCATCAAGGACTTACAAACTCAAATGGGACAATTGGCGACCGATGTGAATTTATTGAAATCTCAAGCATCCACAAAACTTCCTTCACAACCGTTTGTGAATCCAAGAGAGAATGTTAATGCGGTTACTTTAAGAAGTGGAAGGCAAGTGGAGGGACCAAGTCATCATGAGGAAGTAGTCAATGACAAGGAGGAAACCGCACCAAAGGAGAATTCCACACCAAAAGACCAATCCAAGGAACCGGTTCCTACTTTCACTACTCCCCCTCCTTTTCCTAGTCGTTTTGCTAAATCCAAGAAAGAAGCTCAAGATAAGGCACTTATGGATATCTTCAAGAAGATTGAAATCAACATCCCATTCATTGAGGCCATTAAGACAATTCCAAGGTATGCCAAGTTCATGAAGGAATTATGCATCAAGAAGGATAGGTTGCTTGATAATGAAATTACTAAAGTTCAAGTAGAGTGCGTCGGCTATGCTATTGAAGAAGATGCCTACAAAGTGCACGGATCCCGGTGGTTTCACGGTGCCAATTACTATTGGTAAACAAAGGTTTGAACATGCTTTACTTGATTTGGGAGCTTCCATTAGTGTGATGTCGGCCGAAATATATGACTCCTTGAATCTTGGACCTTTGAAAGAGACGAGAGTTATTATCCAATTGGAAAACAAGTCTAACATATATCCAAAGGGGCTTGTAGAAGATGTGCTAGTGCAAGTAAATGAGCTTATTTTTCCGGTGGACTTCTTTGTGGTGGATATGGACAACAATGAGAACCGTTCATCTACTTCTTTACTTCTTGGGAGGCCATTCATGAAGACCGCAAAGACGAAGATTGATGTTGATAAGGGTACACTCACTATGGAATTCGACAAGGAGATAATACACTTTAACATATTTGAAGCCATGCGCTACCCAAGTGATGTGCATTCCGCTTACTCCATTGATGTGGTTGATTCATTAGCGCAACAAATGGTGGAATTGAACCAAGAGGATGAACTTGATGTGGTGTTGCAAAAGAGCATTGAATTGGACGTCCATGGCTTGTCTAACTTGGATGTTGAAATCTCCAAGGAATTGGTGGAGATGTGTGGTGCTTTGGCGACATTGCAAGAAGCTAAAATGGGTGATGTTTCTTATATTTCTTTACCCGTGAATGATGAAGTACTTGTACCATCTATTGTGAAGGCGCCCAAGCTAGAATTGAAGCCACTTCCGACCATTTGAAGTATGCTTTCTTGGGAGATGGAGATGAGCTTCCGGTGATTATTTCTAAGAACCTCACACCGGTACAAGAAGACCGTTTGCTTAGAGTCTTGAAAGAGCACAAAACGGCTATTGGGTGGACAATTGCGGACATCAAAGGCATTAGTCCATCCATGTGCATGCATAGGATTCTAATGGAAGAGAACGTGAAGCCGGACGTGATGCTCAACGTCGGCTTAATCCTCCCATGATGGAGGTTGTGAAAAAAGAGATACTCAAATTGCTAAATGTGGGGGTAATTTACCCAATTTCCGATAGCAAGTGGGTTAGTCCGGTTCAAGTGGTGCCAAAGAAATCCGGAGTCACGGTTGTTCGAAATCAAGACGATGAACTTGTTCCTACAAGAGTTCAAACCAGTTGGAGAGTGTGTATTGACTATAGAAAGCTTAATTCCGCAACCCGCAAGGATCACTTTCCTTTACCTTTCATTGATCAAATGTTGGAGCGGTTAGAAGGGCACTCTTATTATTGCTTCTTGATGGTTATTCGGGATACAATCAAATTGTTATTGCACCGGAGGACCAAGAGAAGACCACTTTCACTTGTCCGTTTGGAACGTTTGCATATAGACGGATGCCGTTCGGCCTTTGCAATGCGCCTGGCTACTTTTCAAAGATGCATGGTGAGTATATTCTCGGATTATGTGGAGCGCATCATCGAGGTATTTATGGATGACTTTAGTGTTTATGGCAATTCTTTTGATGGTTGTTTAAATAACCTTGAACTAATTCTTAAACGATGCATAGACACAAACCTTGTCCTCAATTGGGAGAAATGTCACTTTATGGTAAACCACGGCATAGTACTTGGTCACATTGTGTCTTCTCGAGGGCTCGAAGTGGACAAGTCAAAGATTGATTTAATAAGAAACTTACAATATCCCACTTCGGTGAGGGAGATCCGTTCTTTTCTTGGCCATGCAGGTTTCTATAGGCGGTTTATCAAGGATTTCTCCAAAATCTCCATGCCGATGTGCAAGTTATTACAAAAGGAGGTACCTTTCGAATTCAACAAGGAATGCGAGGATGCTTTTGACAAATTAAAGGATATGTTGACAAGTGCGCCAATTATCAAATCACCGGATTGGAATCTTCCATTTGAATTAATGTGTGATGCTAGTGATTATGCGGTTGGAGCCGTTTTGGGTCAAAGGGTGGACAAGTTGTCCCATGTTATCTATTATGCATCTAGGACTCTTAATGATGCACAAATCAATTATTCTACCACGGAAAAGGAGTTATTGGCTATAGTTTTTGCGTTGGAAAAATTTCGATCATACTTGGTGGGTACAAAGGTTATTGTGTATTCCGATCATGCCGCACTAAGACACTTAATAAAGAAGAAAGAAGCTAAGCCAAGATTAATTCGGTGGATCCTATTGTTACAAGAGTTCGACATAGAAATTCGTGATAAGAGGGTGTGGAGAATACCGTTATGGATCATCTTAGTAGACTTGTTATGTCTCAAGAGGAACTTCCGTTACATGACCGCTTCCGGACGAACAACTTTTCTCCATGGACGAATCAACACCTTGGTATGCGGATATAGTGAATTACTTGGTGACAAGGAAAGTACCTAGTACAATGTCTAATTTCCAAAAGATGAAACTTAAGAAGGTAGCTAAGCAATATGTGTGGGATGAACCATACTTATGGAAATATGGCGTTGATCAAATAATGCGAAGGTGCGTGCCTAATTCCGAATTTCAATCCATTCTCTCCTTTTGCCACACTTTTGCATGTGGTGGCCACTTTGGTTCTAAACGCACCGCTCTCAAAGTTCTAGAGAGTGGATTTTATTGGCCCACCTTGTTTGAAGATTCATATGTTTTTTGTAAATCGTGTGATAGATGTCAACGAACGGGCAATCTAGGTGCTCGAAATCAAATGCCACTCACACCAATTCTCGCCGTTGAGATTTTTGATGTGTGGGGTATTGATTTTATGGGCCCTTTGTCAATTCGAATGGGAATTTTTATATACTTCTTGCCGTTGATTATGTTTCGAAATGGGTGGAAGCTAGAGCCACCAAAACTAATGACTCTCAAGTTGTTTGTGATTTTGTAAGGGAAAACATTTTCAATAGGCATGGAACACCAAGAGTGGTGATAAGCGATGGAGGCTCACATTTCAAGAAGGCTTTCCACGCTCTCCTCAAGAAGTACAACATAACACACAAAATTGGTACGCCTTACCATCCACAAACTAGTGGACAAGCGGAAATTTCCAATCGTGAGATAAAGTCCATTCTTGAGAAAACAAGTGAATACCACGAGGAAAGATTGGAGCTTTAAGCTCAATGATGCACTTTGGGCGTATAGAACGGCGTTTAAGACACCGATTGGTATGTCTCCATATAGGTTGGTTTATGGAAAGGCTTGTCATCTTCCGGTTGAACTTGAACATAAGGCTTATTGGGCGATAAAGAAATTCAACATGGAGTATGATGAAGTTGGGAAACAAAGGAAGTTACAACTACATGAGCTAGAGGAGATACGTAATGATGCTTACGAGAGTGCCCGGATTTACAAGGAAAAGACTAAGCTTTTTCATGACAAGATGATTTCGCGGAAAAGTTTTGTTGTGGGGCAAAAAGTCCTTTTATTTAATACTCGTTTACGTTTATTTCCGGGAAGCTTAAGTCCCGTTGGGTGGGACCATTTGTTGTTACTAATGTTTATGCTCATGGTGCGCTTGATATTGTTAGCGAAAAACAGACAACAATTGAAAGTCAACGGCCATAGGTTAAAGCCATATTATGAAAACTTTCCAACGGAGCATGTGGACGTAATTGGACTTCGAGATGCACTCCTCCGGAGGAGTAATGTGCCGCAAGAGCTAAGTCGGGCCGTCGACTTTAAAACAAGCGCTTTAATGGGAGGCAACCCATCGGTTTTGTATTTCTTATCTTTTTGCTTTTTGTTATTTCTTTTCTTGTTTCTTATCATGTTAAAATTTCCCACCTTGACTTTACTAGGAGGATTCAATTACATTGAGGACAATGTAAGGTTTAAGTGTGGGGGAGTGGTTAAGCATGTTTTTAAAACAAAAATTACAAAAAAATTAAAAAAATTTGAAAAAAAAAATAAAAGTTTTACATAAAAATTCCAACTTTTAAAGATTTTAGAGTCACTAGCATACTTCTAGGTATGTTTACATAGAGATTTTGACCGACATAATTGAACTTGGAAATGTTAGAGAATTACATTCGGATTTCTTGTTTGTTTGAGTGTTAAATAATGGATTTAATCATGCCGGTGATGCGAATTTGGTGCAGGGAGAAAGGCGTTATTAGAGTTGCTGATCAATCATTAGTGGAGACTACCCGTATTCATATCATGAGAGGCACCGAATTTGTAAATCTTCCATCTACTAAAAGCTTCTTTGAGTGTGTGTCACCGTACGTTAATTCCGGTAGAATGGTGAGCTACCCAACCTCCCACCAATAAAAAGCACTACTCTTTGATCTCTTGAGTGCTAATTTTGTCAATCATGAGGGTGACGTCCATGGATGAAAGCTTCCTTCTTGTAGTTCGATTTGTGTTAGCACCATTCTCTCTCTCGACAACAACGGATCCATAGAAACACATCAGCATCAACAAGGAGCGACATCAAAATCTACAAGGAAAGTTGGAAAAGTTTAAGGTTTACAAGCAACGGAATGAGAAAAAGAGCAAATTTCAAACTCAAGTAAAGCAACATACAAAGAGCGGATTTTACATATATGTTGAAGACTTACACTACAATGAGGTAATTTTATATTCAAGTATGAAGACTTATTCATAAAAGCGAAGAAAATTAAAAGGTGAGAATTTTTGAAGTTTATGATTACAAGGCGATACAAGTTGTGAAGAATCAAGTGGTAAAATACTTCTCCCACGGCCATGGTTTATTTTTGTATTTAATTTCTCTTGTTTCAAAAAAAAAAAAAAAAAAAAAAAAAAAAAAAAAAAAAAAAAAAAAAAGAGAGAAAAACAAGAGAAAAATTTTTCTTATTTAATGAGCCGTGGGGAAGGAAAATTTATAAGGAAGTTTCAAGCGACAAGGATTTCAAGGTAAAAGAGTTACAAATTGTCAAGGATTTATGAAATTCAAGGGTTTATCATCAATAGTTGAAACCGAAGACCAAGAAGATAAAGACGAGGAGCGGAAGACGTTTCTATTGGATGCCGTGAGAGTGGTGTTATCATAATTGGCGATCGGATGTGAAGGTGAGTAAGTAATCTCATCCTCAATAATAATGGTTGATTTCCTTTCGTAGAGATCGTCGAAAAATGGTTTTTCAAAATATTAAAAGATGTGGGTTTTTAAAAATATTTCGGAAGTTGTCCTTCCCACCATTCAACGTGTTGCAGTGAATTCTCTCTTCATTCCTACCCGCACACATGTGAGAACCATAAAAAGCCGTCTTTTTGAGTGCAATTATCATAAAATCCTTTTTTGGTGAGGCGTAAGTCGAGGCGAAATGCTTATTGATCGTTTCTCAAACACGCGTTCTCTCATTATGGTGTGGTTATTTCTCACTCAACAATTAAGAACGAGAATATGTTCTTTAGTATTTCTAACTTCTTATTACTAGCATGCGAAACTCTATGTCCTCATAGCTTTTTGATGCTTGTGACGCTTGAACGCTTTGAAGTTGTGAGTTTTTAGTTTGATTTGCTCGAGGACTAGCAAAGTCTAAGTGTGGGGGAATTTGATAGGTGTAGAATACACCGTATTTACTATCTAGAGTTTATGCTTTCTTTGCTATTTTTCGTGTGAATTTTGTATTTTACGCTTGTTTTGAGTTTTGTAGCTACTTTGGAGTCGCACAGAGGAAAAGAAGAAGAAATCATCAAAATTGAGCAAAAAGGGCAAACTTGTCATTTTATCAAGGGCGAAGACTATATGGAGCCCAGCTAAGGTTAAGGGGTGACTCAAATTACTGAAGAAAGGACAATAATAGTTAAGGGGAGGTCAAAGAGGTGTCCCTTATCCAAAAGAAGTGAGTGAGAATAGCACTTGGGTGTACTTAGTGGGTGTTTGAATCCACCCATACCCTGAACTCTGACCCATACCCTAACCGTACCCGGACCCATACCCTAACCCGGATCCAAACCCAGCTTTCATATCCAACCCTAGACTCGAGAAATCATTCAATCATTTCTTTTCACCTGAGAGTTAGAAACAAACAGCCATGGCTGCCGCTATGAAAATTGGGTCTGAGCTCGATGTTGAACAGGGAGAAGAAATTTAAGATGTTAATGCTGCTGTTGAGAACCCGAGAGATGCAGAGAGTGATGGGTGTGAATCGGTGATGAGATTTGCTGGAATCGATAGATTCAAGAGCTATAGAATGAAGAATTAAGAGATGGGTTCGTGAAGATGTAGTATGTTGCCGCTCTTTGAGATCGAATGAGAAGAAAATAGGGTTTTGTGTCTTGTGTGAAACGTCAAGCAATGAGTTCAGGGAGAGTTGATGTGGTGGTTGAAGGTGTTGATACTTTTGGTGTTGGGTGAGTTGAAATTGGAAAGAAATTGGTGGAGTTGAGGGTCAGTAGCCGAGAAGAGCTCGAGATTGAAGTGAGTTGAGAGAACAGAATCGAGGATGAATTTGCCGTTATGAAGCTCGAGAGATGAAGAGACGGGTTAATGGCAGATTTGGGTTTGAGATTCAATTGAGTTTAAGGGGTTGGTGGTACTGTTGAAGAATTGAGAATCCATGGGTTTGATTCAGATTAAGTGAATGGGTTCTGAGGTTGAAACTTGACAGAGTTGGTTTAGATGGAAAGCAAGTTGGATTCAGTGAAGAGAATGGGTTTTGAGCTGAGAATTTGGGATTATGATTGAAGATGGTTGTGTGGTTTGGTGGTGATGAATGTGTCAGGTGGAATGCTTGGCAAGAGAAGATGGGTTTAAGTTGATTTTGTTTGAATTGAATCAAGACTGAGTTGAAACTATGGCTTGAAGTGGCCTCGAGGTAATGGGACAACAAAGAAGAGATGGAGAGGAGTTGAGCTGGCTTTAGTTTGTCTGTCAATGGAGATTGTTGCAAGGGACAAAGTGGCCGAATTGAGGTGCAGCCACCGAGGAGTGGAAAGAGCTAATGATGCCGCTGGCAACATAAAGACAGAAGAGGGCCATCATGGCCGGATTCCCAGCTGAAGTCCCGCAGATGTTAGGAAATTGCGTATGGTACGTGTTGGTGGTGTTGGTGTTGACATGGGTTCTGTGGGCTAATTGAGACCGAATTACATTAGATGTATGCTTAGGCTTGATTACGGTGGAAGGAGCTATGTTGTGTTGGTGGTGAGATTCAGATGGAGCAGCATGTAATAGAGCAATGGCTCAAAGTGTTGGTGATTAGAGCCACACAATACCTGCAATTGTAAGTCTTGATGGAGTTGCACTAATAGGATGAGCTTAATTGATGGGAAGAAATGGAGTTGAGGCAATTCAGTGGTTGCAAACCGAGAAAGTGTTGCAAGAATGGAGCAAAGAAGGGAATTCATGTCTGCAATGAGCCATGATGATGCCGTTGAGATAACAAGAAGGCTTAGAAGGTGGAATTGCAGGCTTTAGATGTATGTCAGGGATCTCGAGATGTGCACTGAAAATATGGTTGTCACTGTGTCGATTGAAGCATCAAGAGGAAAGTAAAGAGCTTGCAGTGGCTTGAACTGGGTTGGAGCTTGGCGATGAAGGGCAGTAAAGAACAAAGTGTGAAATTCCGGCCATCATGGTCAAGCACTTACCTAAGGTCGTGCAATAACTTTGGCCAAGACCAGTCACTGAGTTAGCCAAATTGACTCGGTTCCACTCGGCCTAACTAGTGATCGACTCATCCCTAGACCCGGTCAATTGTTAAGGACCGTTAGTCAATCGTTATATATAATGAATCTTGGACGGAATATACTTCTACCGCAGAGAATTTTCAGTGGACCGGCGGTGACGTTCCTCGGCCAAATTCCGGCCACAATCCCGCTTTTCCGTGAGCAAAAATTCCAGAATTTTCTATGGACTTCTCTCATGGGTGTGAAGACTTGGGCTAGGAATTGGATGGAGAATTGGGCTCAAATTTTGGAAGAGAAGGTGGAAGAGTTGAGAAAAGCTTGGAATTGGAAATTGAATTGCAAAAGGAAAAGGATTCTACTCCTTAGAAGATTTGGAGAATATTGAAGCCTATAAATAGAGAAGTTTTCTACAACTTCTACACACCTCTCTACACACACATCACTTGTGTTTTTGCTTGCTTTTCTAAGATTTTTTTTTAGTTATTTGTGTGAATTTGAAAATTCTTCTTTTAATTATTATTATTTGTGTGAATTTCAAAAACATGAGTAGCTAATTTTCTTATTGATTGAGGATGAATTCCTAGTTCTTAACATATGATTTAAGTTTTTGTTTTCAATTCTATCTTGAGATTTTTCACATGATTATCGATTGTTTTTACTAATAGGAGTGATCTTAAAGACATTCATGATTGATTGATAGATTGTTTGGAGTGCACGCTAAATTGATTTGTTAATTGATCTATATCTAGTATAAGTTAGGGAATACGTAATCGTTTCGACACTTTACACAAGTAGAAAACACGAGACCTTGCGGAGGGATTCCGTGGAGCAATTGTGTGTAGAAACAACGCTAGAAAGTGAACCAAGCGAACCGAGTTTAACTACTAGTACTAAACCTAAATTCATAAATCTTAATGCATTCTGGGAATTACATCTTGTAAGCGGACCTCAAGGTGGTTCTTTTGAATATAATCGATAACTAAACGGACCGTTACTCGGTGAAATTAGGGATTTTGGGGCTAGCTAAGCGGACCTCGCTATCCTACGGTTGGTGATAATCTGTGACTAATAACAAGTAGAAAAGGACATAACTTTAATCATTGTTTCGAACGAAGAAGGATTCCTTGATCTTGTCTCTCTTATTGCTTTCATCTTTCAACTTTCGATTTCAATTGCTTTGTTTATTTTTATTTTGCTTTTTACACCCCCTTTCGTGACAACTTTTACAACTAAGATCTCTTGCTCCTCGTGGGAACGAACTTGACTTCCATTATATTATTTTTAATTGAGTGGAAATATTGAATTAATTTGATTGCACCTACGACACGCATCACATATTATGGAACAAATACTATAACTATGAAAATCTTCGGTGACTGTTTTGGGGTAAAAACTGATTCTGCTGGAAATGGTAAATTTGGGTGTGTCGCCGAGAAACAAATCTAAACCCTAAACAAATGCACTGCACGAGAGTACTTTAGATTCGAGAGATCAATCTGTACAATCCTGGCCTAAACCAAGAAATGGCCATTCCAGTCTTGCTTCGGTCACAAAGTGAAGGAGAAGGGTTGATCTTAGGGAGGGAAGCGAAGAAGGTGTTGAGATCAAAATATTGAATTTTGAGGGTGTGGTTATTTTATGACTTGTATCAGAATTTGGAACTGGCTTGTGGAATGTAAGCTATCAGTTCTTTTTGTGTTTTTCTGAATACTTGTGTTGTTGTTAACCAAAACTCCGTTGTTGGTCGAAATAGGTTGAAAACCTATTTATACAAGTCATTGAGCACCCTTGATCTCGTAGGAAGTGGAGACAGTTAAGTAGTGGAGAAGTGGGGTTGTGTAGAAGCGGTTCACCATCACGTTCCATTGTGATGGGAAATTGGTCAGACTTACACCCACTATTCTCTTACTGCTATTTAACCGTCCGTGCTTTCCTGACACTTTCTTGTAATGAGAGCGTTGCACGTCGCATGCTGTAAACCACCAGACCAATACCCTGATGAGTATCCCCCAGTTTGTGACATGTTTGATGTCTCGGGTGGTTCGTAGAAAAATGTGCAATAAGTTGCTGAGTGGGTCTAATGTGCAAGACCTAGTCGGCATAATGGCATATTGGCGCCTGCATAGTGGCATAGTGGCGCCTACTAGTGGCACAATGGCAAAGTGGCGTCTGCTAGTGGCTAAGTGGCGAGGTGGCGCCTGCCAATGGCGTAGCGGCAAGGTGGCAAAGTGGTGCCTGCCAATGGCATAGCGGCAAAGTGGTACCTGCCAGTGGCATAGTGGCGAAGTGGCACCTACTATATCTTGGCATATTGGTGTTAGATCCAAATATGGCTCAATGATATTAGCTCTAGTTGCCACATCGAACTTAATGCCTAAGTGATGTTATTTTGCATGGGACGCATAGCGGTCTTAACCAAATTAGGGTTTGGCATGTCAAAGCCCTAATTAGTATGTGCGGATATGTTGACGCGACGACCACTAGGTGTTGGCGCGGTTTAACCTCATTCTAAATGCGTGTGGCGCATTTAGAACGACCTGATTGGTCGATGAAAAGGGGGTCGGTAAGCAGCATGGGGACGACCTCATTCTAAATGTGTGTGGCGCATTTAGAGCGACCTGATTGGTCGATGGGAGAGGGGGGACGGCAAGAGAAACATGGAGCGTGGCCAACGGCCACAGGCGGCGCCTATTGGAGCGGATTGGCCGGCAATGTGACGTGGCCACGCCTCTTTTGTCATTGCTCTTATTTGCCACAATTCCTCTTTTATTTCCTGTTTTCTGGTAGGACTTTGCTCCTACTAGCTCCATGGCGGATCAGTTTCCTAGTTTACCTAGGTTTGGCCTCGACCAATAGGGTTGAGATATTTGCACAAGGCGCAAAAGACCTAATTTTTGCAAATAAGTAAAATTAGGTTAGAAAATTGAATTTCGTGAGCTGACACAAAATTAAACAGTTTTCGATAAACTATTTGTGCGTTGGCACAAGAAATCTCTTTATCAGAGAGCGGTACAACTTGCGTGTTCCTGAGTATTTTCATGCAGATCTAAATACTGGCACTTCGGGAAATTCATGCTACTCCGCTGCGAGTGAACAATAATTGTCATGTCATACCAATATTAAGAGTTCAGCTGGGGAACATAGCATAGGAAAATACTCGACCGACTGTACATTAGTGAATACTGTAAGCGAGAGTTTAATAAAATTTATAAAATATTTGGGATTGTTGCTACATGCAACATTCTGGATAAATTTATATACATATACTGAATTTCTCAATACATATGTAAGTAAAGAGGCTTGGGCACTCATAACTCTTAAATGGATCGGCTTCTTTGAAGAACGATAGAGCATTTAATACAGGGTTTTACAATCTTATCCCTGAACTAAAAACCACCATCAACAATAACTCAAGTGTGATTCAAATAACTGAGAATCCTGTTGAGCAATCAAGAAGAAAGCACATTAAGATATCATTTTATAAGAGATCTCTTTGAGGTGGTGAAAACGCTGAGGGTACCAAAATACACCACCAATTTTTCGTTCGGACCTATGAGACAGAACCTAATACAATTAGAAGTAAACCAACTTAATAATCATTCGACAATATGTATACGTGAACTGAATTCCAACAAGAGTGAATCTTGTAATCTATATTTTAATATACGAATTCCAAGAACAAGTCTTGTAGGTTCACTACAGTTTTAATTAAAAAACTGTTTAGGTTGATTATCGAATCACTTGCGTTTACTTGGTGATTCCAAAGATTAATTTCCAAGTATCAATCAAGTGTATCCAACAAGCAAGGATGTACATATCTACTTTAATTGATTAACGCACAACCCGTGATATTTCAATTATAAAGATAAACAATATAATGCGGAAAAAGAAATAACACAGACACAGAGAATTTTGTTAACGAGGAAAACTGCAAGTGCAGAAAACCCCAGGGATCTAGTCCAGTTTGAACACCGATGTGTATTAAGACGCTACAAACACTAGCCTACTACCAATTAACTTTGGACTGGAATGTAGTTGAGACCGAACCCAGTCTCACACCGATTCAGGTATAACCGCGCTCCTTACGTCTCTTGAACTACGCCAGATTCTACGCACTTGATTCCCTTAGCTGACGTCCTTTACAACCTAAGAGATGCTTTAGCCTAAATGATGGCTTTTTGGGTTTTGAATCCACGAAACAACGATTTTGATTTCCCTTTAGGTGTGAACCAAGGTTTTGAAAATTGTGTGTTTGTTTCGAACAACTACCAGATAAAAGTAGAGATATTAAAACAAACTTGTAGATTAGGGATTATTATACTCCTCAAAAATTGTAAGAGAAACCTAATTTCTACAACAAAAACAACTAGAATAAATCCAGAGATATCTTGCTAAAACTTCTAAGGAATTTGTGAGATTCCTTAATTGAAGTTTTCTTTCTAGTTCTGATTTTGACCAATTAGTGTCGGTGTACGATCGTGAACCGAAATCTATCAAAACCTAGGGTTTATGATCAACAACTCTTTAATGATCTTATATCACTAAAGTCATGGCTCAAATAACCTCAAGTATATATACAAAAATGTACAGTTACCGTCATAGAAATTGTTCCATGGAGTGAGCATTTGTTCTGATAGATTAGAAAGGTAGAATTGAACAAGAATCCAAATGAAATCAGTAACCACTTACCTTTGTTGATGAAGTCCTCGTTGATGTCTTTGTTTGATCTTTAATCTTCAATCTTCAATCTTCAAGGGTGTTCGGTGGTTTCTGATACTCAACTACACACTTTTAATCCTAAATCCGAAACATGACTTAAGTAGACTAGAAATAAAGATATAGTTTTGATCAACTAAATTTGACAACAAGCTTGATATAGCAACACTTATGAGTTCGACCGAGCAATGCTCTAACAGTGGTATAAGCAAAAATCGAGTTTGTGCCTTCTGAATAACAATTGGATGATATCCTCACTGTTAGAGCATTGCTCGGTCGAACTCGCATGCGTTGATATCTCAAGCATGTTTGTCAATGTTAGTGATCAAAACTATAAGTCTTGATTTATAGCCTATGTAGCTTAAGGTCTCGGACTAGGATAGAAAGTGTAGTTGAGCTCAAGAACTCCATGGAAATCATCATACAAGACGAAGGACTACTCGAGGAACCTTTGGAACTTCATCGACTAAAAGGTATGTGGAGACTTGAACTTATCTGTCACTCGAAAGTCTATTTAATATATCTCCTACTCTTGAGACAAAAGTCGTTTAGACGTATAAACATTCATTATACACATTTGCTATTTCGAGCCGAGTTTAACTCGCCTATCTATTTGTCGAAATATGTGTTGGTAAGCTTTCTCTTTAACCGAATTCATCTTTACCTAGTGACGAAAGTCATGATATGTTTCAATCACTTTGGAAATTGCTCTGACGAAAAATGGTATGTGAATAACGGCTATATAACATTCTCTGAGAATGTTTCAATGATTGAAATGAAGTTTAGATTACATAACCATTGGTATGATACAAGCATTGTTGTGGAAACACTTTTATGTATAAGTCATTATTCCTTGAACCAAAGTTTGCGAACTTTGTTGATCAAGAGAAATGGAAGTGACGCAAGCCAAGTCCGCGAACCGGGAAGTTCTCACCGAGAATTTTTGTCGGAGTTTGTGTACTCCTTCCATGAGCTTAAGTTCGCGAACCCAACCCGCGAACTTGAGTAGGTTATATCTAAAACCGGTTGTTCTTTAACTAATGTTTATATAAACTAAGGAATGCTTTTGCAAACCGTGGCTATAAAGTTCATGAACCGATTCGAGTGAATCAAACCATTTTTGCTTCGATTGTGTCTTGTGTAGTTACATAAGATATAAGCAATTGAACAACTCTCTAACTAGTTCATTTGAGTCATTTGAACTAGTTATGGTGAAGAAGAATATGGTTGATATGAGAGTGATCATATGTCTAACCATTTGGTTGACTATTGTTGAACCAACAAATGTTAATATTTGGGTACAGTTCATAATCCCAAAATTGAACATTTCGTTTGTGTGTAACAAGCTAAGTTTTCGATCCAATGGTTGAGAAATATTAGCTTGAATGTAATCAGGTTTTCATCTTACGGTGAATATTGAATGCTTTGTTACTAAGCTAACATTGATTGCAAACCCTGATTTGAAAGACTATATAAGGGAGAACTCTAGCAACTGGGAAACCTAATCCCCATACTTTACGTGTGATACTAGTTTGCTAAGTGGTAGGCCCGAAGATGTGTATGTATTTTATGGCCTACGGGTTATACCGCAAGTGCACGGCGTCTATTGGAGACGCGGCAAGTACGGGTCGATCCCACAAGGACTAGGGGTACTCTAGTTGATTCTACGGCTTCTTCAACTGAATTCAAGTAAGGAAATGTAACAAGTGACAATGTTTGGTTGCCGATACTACTGATTTGAGTGACAAAGTGAACTCTAAACTAAGGTAAAAAGATAACTTGAGAGCTACCGGGGTGGTGAATCCACCACCCGACCTTATACTAAAGCGATTCCTAACCTAATTATAGTCTTGGTTCATTCCAGGGGATGAACACCATAATATTGCCTTACTTATTTCACACACTCCCCCTAGTATGAAGTGTCTTCTTAAAGACACTCCATCACAGGGTCATGCACTAAACCAGCTAACTCAATCAAACCATGAAGTTTACAAGAACCACACAAGACGGTGAATAGCTTAGCATCTTCTCAGGGGTTTCAACACACCCTGGAAATTTGACTTAAAACATTACAAGATAAATAAAACACAAATAAGACTAAAGTGACAGCTCTGGCTAATCCAGGCGTGCCCAATTTCACTCTCTACTCCTCCTATTTATACATGCAAGGTTTCCCCCAAAATACCTAACCCTAATTCAATTAAAATAAAAATTAAATCAAAAGTGAAGGCAAACCCATGCTCTATTCGGCTCTGAATCGAACTTTCCTCTTGTCACTTCGCTCTGCATCGACTGTGGGTGAAAACCCTAGTTTCAATTGTCTCAATCCTAGCTTCTAGGGTAAGTGAGAATCTATGGATGGAGACAAATGAAGCTAGGGTGGCGGTGAGGGAGTTAGAGGAGTTGTTGGCTGGTGTCAGGAAGGTGATGGTGGCGGTGAGGCTCTGGCAGGGTATGGAGGTGGTGGTGCAGAGTTGCAGAGCAGAGCTCTGTCGGTGAGAAGGAGAGAAGATGGAGAAGAGAGTGGGTTGTCTCGATGGGGTGTATAGGGTTAGGTTGATAGGGTGTAAGACGGGCACAGCAATGTTTGATGAGAACGTAGCAAAACACAGATTGGATGCGATGGAGTGAGATCCGAACGGTGTAGGGAGGATTGGAGTGATTTGGTGTGAAACGGGAGCATCGGTCTTTGATGGAATGGAGGCAGCGACCGTTGGATGCGATCGGGGAAGATCCGAACAGTCGGGGATGGACAGGCTCGGATCCGGTCGCGGTCGTCTAGCTCAAGCCCATGTCTTGTAGATGAGTTGCTACTTGTTGGGTTGCAACTGATTCGCGCGCGGGCTTTGGCTATCTGCTCCATAGATGCTTGACTCCAATTCTTCGCTCCTTGACTCCTCAGTTTCTCGGACTTTATTTAGTACCTAAAAATACAAAATTAATTAATACAAATATTTATTCTTGAAAACAAAGAAAACACGTAAATGGGATAATATCCGATTCTTGAGTACAAAAGATGAGTAAAATGCCAATAAAAAGGTGTATAAATATGCAATATTTGGCACTCATCAAATACCCCCAAACCTCGGGATTTTACTTGTCCTCAAGTGAAACGAGAAAATAAGAAATCCTAACTATACCCCGTCGCAGTCTCGAATGCATTTAGCGTATGCACTAAGCCTTTAAACACCTAGGTGTCCCTAGTGGACGAGTTGTAGTCTCGTGAGGGTTTACCGAGGTGTACCCACAAAACCTTCTCCAACTTCGAGGAATGTAAAAGAGTCTCAAGCCTCCAAGAAGCTATGAGGACATAGAGTTTCGCATGCTAGTAACAGGTTAGAACTATCGAAGAACGCATTCTCATCCTTAAGTGCCGAGCGAGAAGTAACCATACCATATGAAAGAATTCGGATTCGATTGTGATCATAAGTCTCAACTTCGCCTCACCATTAGGGTTTTATGATAATTGCACTCAAAAAGATCGCTTTTTAGTCTCTCATGTGTGCAGGCAGAATAAAGAGAGAAATCCCGCACACGTTGTAGGTAAGAAGGATAACCTTCCGAAATAAAATGGAGACTCCACAAAAGTGTGGACAAAAAGAATCTTTTTCTAATGATCTCTAAGAAAGGAAATCAACCATTAGCAAGGGGTGGGAGTACTCACTACCTTTTCACCCGATCGGCAATTAACATCACTCTCTCATAAGAACCATAGAAATGTCTTCAATCTTCGGTCTTCGGTCTTCAGTCTTCAACTATTGATGACGAACTTCTGAACTTCACAAAAACTTAATAAATTTTTTTTTTTCTTTTTTTTTTTTTTTTTTTTTTTTAATTATTATTATTATTTTTTTTTTTTTTTTAACAAACACTAACAACGATAAAATTTAAATTTTCACAAACTTCATTAATTCTCATCTTCTTTTCCTTTGAAATATGTAACCTTGGACTATCTCAACTTTTCTTCAAATATTCTCGCTAATGCTCCGCTTTGCCGACGATGATGTGTTTCTATGGGTCTTGTTGATTGAGAGAGAGAGAGATGCTAACCGCAAATCGATATTTAGAAGGAGTTTTCATCTTTAGACGTCACCCTCATGATTGAATGGAATTAGCACTCAAGAGATCAAAAGTAGTGCTGAAAGTGGTGCGAAGTTGGGTAGCTCACCATTCCTACCCGGAATTGACGTACGGTGACACACACTCTAAAAGCTTTTCTAGAAAGTCACAAATAGTGAAGGTCGGTACCTCGCTTGATGTAAAATGGGTAGTCTCCACTATGGGTGATCACAATTCTACTACCGAATATCTAAACAACACCTAATTCGCCCTCCGGTATGGTTAAATCCAACTTTAACGCTCTAATCAACTAAGAAACCCGATTGTGTTCTAAGGTACTTCCAATTTCGTTATTTCGGTCGATTCTCTATGTAAACATAGCTAGAAGCATGCTAGTGACTCTAAAATCTCTAAAAGTTGGAGGTTTTTACAAAAAGAGTTTTTTAATTTTTTTTTTTTTTTTTTTTTTTTTTTTAAGATGAAAATAAAAGATTAAAAAGACTAAAAACTCTATATACAAAAAATATGCAAATGCACCCCCAAACCTAAATCAAACATTGTCCTCAATGTGTCGACAGATAGAAAAAAATTTAAACAGTCACATACCATGAGAACTATGGTGAAAAGAGAAAAGGGAAGAGATTACCTGGATGTCGGCGGAGCACGGTTAAGCTTCTTTAGTCAAAGCTAGAATCCAATATTCTCAACGGAGATCATATCGGATTAGCATAATATATGTGCAAGAAGACTCAACCGAATCAAGAAAAGAAAAATTTAACAAGTCCTCACGGATATATACAATGAAAATGCACCATAAACCAACAGTCTAAAGAGTTGAGGATCAACCCAAAAGACAATATGTACACACATTAACAGCCTTACACAAAAATAAAATGAGAGTGCAAGTAAGACTGCAAATGGGAATGAGTTTCCCCCAAACCTAAACTTGTGAACGGGTGTGTTTGAAAGCACAAAGTCTTGCAATTTTAACGGTACATCATGCAAAAGGTCTAACTCAAAATGAGTTTTGCTAATTACAGGCATACATACACATTCCAACTGTGGTTCCCTAAAGGTGTCATACTTTGATGCAAAAAAGTCCAAGAGGACTTGGGAAGCACAAAGCTCTAGGCCTAAGTTAGGCATTTTTAGAAAAGTTGGTTTTGCAATTTTGTGACAAACTACACCTAGGTTTGGTGGAGGAGTTTCAATTTGTGACTCAGGAGAGAGGTTAGGTACATCTAAGTTGTGTTCATTTTTAAAATCATTTGTACCATCACACACTTTCCTAAAGTCAAAAGAGGGTAAATCATGTTCACTTTCACAGACAATTCCACAGGATCCATATCAACATCACATGCATGAATATCAGAAGAAGCATCATTCATGGGGTTCACAGAAGAGACACTTAATGTCTCTGAACCTAAAGATTCTATCACATTTTCAAAATATACATGCTCTTCATATTCATCATCATCATCATAGCAAGAATTCATCTCTTCATTCAAAATTGTAGTATTTTTAGTGAACTCATCTACCTCTAGATTAGGTTCATATTCAATGTTAGTTGCATGAGTAAGACTAGAAACACTATTTTCAATCCTATCATTTTGTAACTCAATTAGGTTCCTTTGAAGAATCATCTTGAGTTGTTCTATTGAAGGAGAGTCTTCACTAGTGGGTATGCATTCCTCATATGGATATTCATTGTATGGTTGTGCATGAGGTTCACTAGAGAAGGGAAATTCAGACATGTTGCTATATGGATGGTCATGCATTGCATTCCTTTCAAGCCTAGCATTTTGCTCCAAGAGTGTTTCCATTGTTGATTGCAAACTAGGAGTTGGGGAGTATAAAATTGTTCATCTCCCCACTGTGGTGAATGATGCATGTGTGCGGGTTGATTATGGTCCCAATAGTCACTTCTAGACACTTCGTACATTGGATTATCATGGTTTTCCCTAGATTTGTCTAAAAGCATGCAAAATATAACAAGATACTCAAGCAGGTGGTCTAAGCCACCACATAAGGTGCAAGCATGCATTTCATATTGCCTAGAAAAACTAGATTCGACAGTTGCCTTTCTAAAAGCAGATTGCCTATCTAAAGCAGATAGTCGAGCCTCTAATTGATCTAAAAGTGATGGTAGGTATGAGAAAATTGTTCATTTTCAACCTGTGGTGGATGATGTATATGATCATAGTGATTAGGGTATGTGAGGTCAGGGCCCTGAGAAGGCCCATAAAGTTCCCTAAAGTCACTATGGTATGTGGGGTGTTCATCCTGTGAAAGGTGCCCGTAAGCAAGCTCTCTAAGGGATTTGTTTGAATCCCCAGATGCGGACCAAAATCCTGACATGATTTAGTATTCAAATTGAACTCAAAGCCCAGATGAAGTGGACTAAGTTTGGTTTTGGTGGGAAAATTTGGTTAAAATGGGCTGATTTGGTTTTGTTGGGGAAAGTTTGGTTTATGTGGGCTTGTTGTTTGGTTTTGTAGGAAGCCCAGCAATTGTGTGCAAAGCCTAGGTTGTGTGGGCTCAATTTGGTTTGAGTGGGAAAATGTACAGCCCAGCAGTGATTTGATTGTGAGCAGCCCAGCAGTTGTGTTAGCCCAGGTGTGTGGGTTCTAGTATGTTGCACGGCCCAGTTGTGTGCACAGCCCAGGTTGCTTGTGCAGCCCAGTGAGAAAGCTCAGCCCAGCAGTTAGGCTTCTGTTTGTGCGCAGCCCACTAGTTCAGGCTTATGTGGGCTTGCTGTCAATGGTTTGTTTCAGTAAGTGGGCTTCAGGGTTTGTACAATTTGTTTTCAACCTAGTGCCATTAACTACACAGCACTGCCTATGCAGAATTGTGCTCACAGGTTTAACAGGTTTGCACAAATATGCGAGGCTTAAAAACACAAAGCATGGGGCTGGTTGAAGAGGTTCAACGTGGTGCAGTTGGACCCTTTGGTTTTCAATGGGCTTGCGGTGTGTTTAATATGCACGAGCAATGCTCACAAGCACAGTTCACGAGTCTAGCAAGCAAGCATACATAGCAGAGAGCATAAGGGTTCTGAGCCAGCGAGGTTTGTTATCGGCAATTCACAAGGCGAGATGTGTATAAATTGAACCAGCCCGGGAGAGTGCACGAGTTGTTGGAGTCAACATGGCGACAGAGTAAGGCTTGCAAGGTATGCGGTGGTGTATGCTCGGGTGAGTTATAACTTAGGGTGTGCATCAAGGTTATGCAAGGTTCACTGGTCACAAACTAATGGCTCATGCTCGGGTTACAGCTCTAATGGCTTGGCTTTCCAAGTTGTGACCCGGCTCAACTCCAAGCTTGGGGGCTGGAGTTTGGCTCAACTTGGTACACGGAGAGCGAAGGCTCACGGTGGCTCAGAGAGTTGATAAAGCTAGCATGCAAGGTCACGAGATCACGTAAGTATTCACAAATGCACGAGTTTAGTGCTAGTTGGGTTAACCTCCTATGTTTAGTTCGGGCGCAATCGTGGACGGGGTAGTGTTTGTGCACATGAACACAACAGTCGAACACATAGACATGGCGGAGCCACTCACCGAAGTGGGAGTTGCTCAAGACTTTTCAAAACCCAAGTTTTGCTCCTTCCACTCCTTGGGCTTGCTCAGCAGATTTGCAAGACAATAGCACAAAGAGATCAAGCACTGTTAACTCGGGGGAGAGAAGCCTTAGTTCTCAAAAGTGTGCGAGCTAAGCAAAGGAGATGAATATCAAGTCCTCTTGTGCACGGGCAAAGACTGGAGTTAATGCAATGCAAGTAGACTAACTAAGTTACACTAACTAAGTTATATAATGGAGTTTATGAGATGCAGATGGCATTAAAAACTGAACAATGGAAACTAAATTACAGATACTGAGATGAAGATGCAGGGGCTAAAAACAGCAAAATGTGAATATGTACAGGGGACGCCAAAAACACAGTGAAGCGAGCCAAAAATCAGCAAGGCACGCGCCAAGTCCCCGGCAACGGCGCCAAAAACTTGGTAGGCCCGAAGATGTGTATGTATTTTATGGCCTACGGGTTATACCGCAAGTGCACGGCGTCTATTGGAGACGCGACAAGTACGGGTCGATCCCACAAGGACTAGGGGTACTCTAGTTGATTCTACGGCTTCTTCAACTGAATTCAAGTAAGGAAATGTAACAAGTGACAATGTTTGGTTGCCGATACGGCTGATTTGAGTGACAGTGAACTCTAAACTAAGGTAAAAAGATAACTTGAGAGCTACCAGGGTGGTGAATCCACCACCTGACCTTATACTAAAGCAGTTCCTAACCTAATTATAGTCTTGGTTCATTCCAGGGATGAACACCATAATATTGCCTTACTTATTTCACACACTCCCCCCTAGTATGAAGTGTCTTCTTACAGTACACTCCATCACAGGGTCATGCACTAAACCAGCTAACTCAATCAAACCATGAAGTTTACAAGAACCACACAAGACAGTGAATAGCTTAGCATCTTCTCAGGGGTTTCAACACACCCTGGAAATTTGACTTAAAACATTACAAGATAAATAAAACACAAATAAGACTAAAGTGACAGCTCTGGCTAATCCAGGCGTGCCCAATTTCACTCTCTACTCCTCCTATTTATACATGCAAGGTTTCCCCCAAAATACCTAACCCTAATTCAATTAAAATAAAAATTAAATCAAAAAGTGAAGGCAAACCCATGCTCTATTCGCTTCGAATCGAACTTTCCTCTTGTCACTTCGCTCGCATCGATTGTGGTGAAAACCTAGTTTCAATTGTCTCAATCCTAGCTTCTGGGTAAGTGAGAATCTATGGATGGAGACAAATGAAGCTAGGGTGGCGGTGAGGGAGTTAGAGGAGTTGTTGGGTGGTGTCAGGAAGGTGATGGTGGCGGTGAGGCTCTGGCAGGGTATGGAGGTGGTGGTGCAGAGTTGCAGAGCAGAGCTCTGTCGGTGAGAAGGAGAGAAGATGGAGAAGAGAGTGGGTTGTCTCGATGGGGTGTATAGGGTTAGGTTGATAGGGTGTAAGGCAGGCACAAGCAATGTTTGATGAGAACGTAGCGGCGACCGTTGGATGCGATGGAGTGAGATCCGAACGGTGTAGGGAGGATTGGAGTGATTTGGTGAAACGGAGCATCATCTTTGATGGAATAGAGGCGGCGACCGTTGGATGCGACAGGGAAGATCCGAACGGTCGGGGATGGACGGGCTCGGATCGGGTCGCGGGTCAGGTCTAGCTCAAGCCCATGTCTTGTAGATGAGTTGCTACTTGTTGGGTTGCAACTGATTCGCGCGCGGGCTTTGGCTATCTGCTCCATAGATGCTTGACTCCAATTCTTCGCTCCTTGACTCCTCAGTTTCTCCGGACTTTATTTAGTACCTAAAAATACAAAATTAATTAATACAAATATTTATTCTTGAAAACAAAGAAAACACAGAATCTGGGATAATATCTGATTCTTGAGTACAAAAGATGAGTAAAATGCCAATAAAAAGGTGTATAAATATGCAATATTTGGCACTCATCACTAAGCTAGAGCCGATTCTCCTCTAACCTTTGGTTTTCTTCTTCTAAAACCAGGTTAACGACTTAAAGACTTCATTGGGATTGTGAAGCCAGACCGATACTACTTTTCTTGTAGTTGTGTGATCTGATCTTGTTGTTTCTATCGTACGAGTACAATTGAAATAATTGGCTTGAGATTTATATCTCCGATAGGCAAGATAGAAAAGAAATCACAAACACGTCGTCTCATCGTTTGTGATTCCCAATAATTTTTTTTTCGCTGCGTCGATTAAGATTATTGTGAGGTGATCAATAATACTAGGCTGTTCTTCGGGAATATAAGTCCGGGTTATTGATTGGTTCCTGTTCACCTTGATTTATCAAAAGACAGAACAAAAATCATAGGTTTATTTGTGGGAGACGGATTTATCTATTACTGTAGACTTTTCTGTGTTATACAGATTTGTTTATTAAAGTCTTCGACTTTGGGTCGTAGCAACTCTTAGTTGTGGGTGAGATCAGCTAAGGGAATCAAGTACGTAGCATCCTGATGGGATCAGAGGCATATGAGCATAATTGTACCTTGGATCAGTGTGAGATTGATTGGGGTTCAATTATAGTCCAAACCGAAGTTAATTTGGAGTAGGCTAGAGTCTGTAGCGGCTTAATACAGTGTGTGTTCAATCTGGACTAGGTCCGGGGTTTTTCTGCATTTGTGGTTTCCTCGTTAACAAAATTCTGGTGTATGTGTTATTTCTATTCCGCATTATATTTGTTTATATAATTGAAATATCACAGGTTGTGCGTTGTTCAATTAATTAGAATATCCGACCTTTTGGTTGTTGATTTAAATTGATTGACACTTGGATATTGGTCTTTGGTACCATCCAAGTTATCTCTCTTTGATAAAAACTCGCATATTTCTATTTGCTTGAGTAAAGATCAAATCGAGAGATTGAGATATAAACTCTTTGATATACTTTTTATCTAGATTGAGTCTGACTGTCTAGTTGATTCTCTAGAAAGTATATTGGAGTTTGTCCATCTGATTTCTAAGCGAAATATTGGGTGTGGTTGTTAGACCCCGCTTTTCAATTGGTTGAGAGCAGCAAACACGTTTAAGACATTATAAGTCTATGTTTGTAGCAATCTGACTCTATGGACAGAGGTGTTATCTCAATATACGTACCACCAGTCTTCGATGGCTCTAATTACTTATGGTGGAAAATTGCTATGCGAGCTTTTCTTCAAGCGCGTGATTTTCAATCATGGGTATATGTTGTTAATGGCTATGATCCTCCCGTTGTGGCAGTTGGTGATGTAAACGTTCCCAAGAATATTTGTGAATACACCCCTGCCGAGGTACTTGCTGCAAAGCAAAATTCCGACGGTTTGAATGCCATTACCCCAAATCTTCAGCACCATGTGACAAACTGCACTAAGTCGCAAGAAGCTTGGGATATCTTATATACCGTTTTTGAAGGTAATACCAGTGAAAAGGAAGCTAGGCTTCAAAACCTTAATTCCGATTGGGAAAACCTTCGTATGGCAGATGAAGAAACATTTGATGAGTTTAATCACAAAGTGTCTGAAATTGTTAATGCATCTTTTGCATTGGGTAAGACTATTCCTGAAAAGGATATTGTGATGAAAATTCTCAGATCGCTGCCATCCATATACGATTCTAAGAAGCATGCCATCGTTGAGGGAAATAACCTTGATAATCTCTCCAGAAATACGCTGGTTGGGAAGCTTAAGATCTTTATCATGAACATTCATCCAACACTAAGGATGTTGCGTTCAAAGCACTAAAGGACACTAAATTACTTGATAAAAGGAAAAAAGTGTATATCTCTGAAGATGATCACTCTGAGACAAATTCATCAGATGAAGATCTTGACAAATCAGTCTCGATGATCACAAGACAGTTTAGGGATCTTCTGCTGAAGAGAAGTAAACGGTTCTCCAGAGATAAGCCTAAGGCATCGGTCA
Organism: Papaver armeniacum; assembly: GCA_023531295.1. NCBI lineage: Eukaryota > Viridiplantae > Streptophyta > Magnoliopsida > Ranunculales > Papaveraceae > Papaver > Papaver armeniacum. The sequence goes on from JAJJWW010007424.1 coordinate 52,479, forward strand.
AACCTCATAATCGTGTTCCTCCTAAAAATAGGGATATTGATGAAACTGATGACGAGGATATGCCTCAATGCTTTAAGTGTAAAGGATTTGGTCATTTTTGCAAACGAGTGCCCAAATCGTAGAAAATACACTTGGAACAAAGGTCTTGCTTTGCAACTCTTGATGAGATGTCGACAACTATGATTCTAATGAAGACGAGAAATCAAGTGTTGCACTTCTTGGTGAAAGTATTGATTTTGATAATTGTAGCAATACATACATCAATCTTGATATTCTTTGTAAGATAATCCAACTATTACGGAAGATAAAGTTGATCCATACTTTGGAAACTCTGTTTATAATGTTTCAGGTTCCACTATGTGTCAAGTTGCGTGCACATCTCAAAAGCCTGATTTTTATCCTAGATTGACGTGTTCGTATTGTTCTCAAAGGGGTCATGAACTTTCAAGGTGTTACAAGTACAAACACAAACTAAGGCACGTCAACAAACTTCAACGAAGAGCAAATCATTTAACAAGGAAGCTTAAACTTGCTCAGAAGACCGCTGAGGTATGTAGGATTTTATCTTCATCTAAGAAGTTAGTTTCCAAGGACAAACTAAGACCATTAGAGAAGAAAGTATTCCTCTCATGAGGAAAATGGTGGACAAATTGTTGTTCACCGCAACAAAATTTAATTGTGTTGTTTGATGAAAATCTTGTCTCATGTGCCTGATCAAAGAGACAATGATTTTGTACCTCACAGGCTTTAGGAAAAGTTTTTTTTCTTAGTTTTGATTTTGTGTCTGTCAAACAAAAAAAAAGAAAGGGTACTATCGGCAATTCTACTCTTCATAGGGTTGAGAGTGGTCGTGTACGAACCTGTTAAAGGTTTCGAAACCCTACATTCATTTTCCTTCTTTGAAACTCCTTTTTATCCCAAGACTACTTGTTGAGTCTGTGATTTCCTCTCACAAACCCATACGCCTATGGATGCTCCAAGTGCTCTGTCTTCTGATAGAAAGGATGTTAATATGATTGTCAAGCCGTCAATCATGAAGGAAAACGAAAAATCTCCGTTAGCTCCAACATTGAAAAGAAAAAGAAGGAATGTGAGGAAGCCAAGAGTCGTTCCTTCAAACTCTCAGAAGTTTTCTGATGTTCTTGAATTGTTGAAAGAGATGCGAAAGGAGATTCAACAAATAAAGGCTTTTGTGTTTAAGACTCATGAGATTCAGAAGGCCCTGGTTCGACATCATCATCCAAGAAGGTTTATTGATATAAACTCCTACCTTAATGAACCTTATGTCCCAATGGTTGTTGACAACAAGGAGTTCGGGGACGATAAAGAATTCAAAGGTCTTAACATCTAGTAAATCTTCTATTTTTCTGTTTTTTAGAAGAATAACTAGAGTTTGGAATAGCCATTATTGTGATTACACATAGCTATGTCCAACGTTCTCATCTTCTTGTTTTTAAATTTATTGGTTTAAATTCTAAACTTGTTTGGAAGATGATTTTTGCAGTATTAATCTTTATGGTTTTATATATTGTAATTGTTTATGGGATATGTGTGTTTGCGTCCGTGAACTATGATTGTCCCATATCTTGTTAAAAGTAAAGTCTTTCGTAAGTCGATATTCTTATATTGATAAAGGAATGAATGGACTTTTGACAAATACAAAAGTTAAGCCTATATTGTCAATTATTGATGGAAGATAGGTTAAAATCTTTTGTTTTCAAGGATTATGTCTATTGTATGTCATGGTGCAAATTGTGATGGAAAATAGAATGAATCCTTGTGTATTCGCATGGTAATTGATCTTCCCTGATCCATATTTTTTGTGTATTACTGTGAGGCTCCGTAATGTGTCTTATGTTGAGCACTAAAACAATCAAAGTTGATTATTTTCATGGTTAGCTTTGTTGTTGTTCCATAAGGTACTTTATGTCGAGCATATTGAACTAAATTAATCATCTTGTTTGGTTATTTAGTTATGACTCCATAAGTTTTCTTATGTTTGAGCACTTTTGATTGGGTTGGTTATTTTCATGATTAACTTAGTCATTGCTCCATAGATTCTCTTATGTGAGTATGGCCAATTAAATTGATTACTCTTTGTGATTAGTTTGATTGTGTATTTCGATTAAATTAATCATGGGTTCTCTTGTGGTTAATTAAATTGAGTATTTTGGATTCAAATTCATACTTGTATGTGATTTGTTATGTCCAAAGAAATCCTTCTTTTCCTTCGAAATTAAGGTCGCTCTTGTTGTTCTTTCGGGAATGACATATTATGGGGGAGAGTTCCTTTTGAACTTGCGCTTAATTGCCATATCTTTGTGGGGAGTGCGGCTGTGGAATATTATAGGGGTTATCTTGTATCTTTAAACTCCTTGATGAATGCATTTAGCTTGGCTTTATGATTGCATCTAAATAAGATGATGTGTGTTTCTTTCTTTTGGTCATGAAATGTCTCTTTCGGAAATTTCATTAGGATCCGTTCTTGTACCTTTTCCAATTTTATTGACAAAAAGGGGGAGAATTAATATGTAGTTCACACTACAAATACATATGGTTTTCAGATCATTATGTAAGGGGGAGTGGTTTCCATATGAGATGGAGTATTGAATAAGGGGGAGTGATACATATCACCATAGTATTGTTATTGAAGTTGTGATACAATTGGACTTTGACGATGTGTAATGATACTATGACACTGTATAACAATGATTGAGAACTCTTATTTTCTTATTGTTATAGCTACGGATTTTCAACAACGATGATGCAAAACTTACAACCTTTGGGATCATTGGAGTACTTGGAAGTGACGAAGATTTCGAGTAATGCTGAAGATTAGACATGTGGAATAGGAGCTACAAAAGTTAATTTATTATTTTTTTTGTATTCCATATGTATTAATAGTTTTGCCACTAAAATTGACAAAGGGGGAGATTGTTAGAGCATTGCTCGGTCGAACTCGCATGTGTTGCCATCTCAAGCATGTTTGTCAATGTTAGTGATCAAAACTATAAGTCTTGATTTCTAGCCTATGTAGCTAAAGGTCTCGGACTATGATAGAAAGTGTAGTTGAACTCAAGAACTCCATGGCAATCATCATACAAGACGAAGGACTACTCGAGGAACCGGTGGAACTTCATCGACTAAAAGGTATGTGGAGACTTGAACTTATATGTCACTCGAAAGTCTATTTACTATATCTCCTACTCTTGAGGCAAAAGTCGTTTAGACGTATAGACTTTCATTATACACATTTGCTATTTCGAGCCGAGTTTAACTCGCCTATCTATTTGTCGAAATATGTGTTGGTAAGCTTTCGCTTTAACCGAATTCATCTTTACCTAGTGACGAAAGTCATGATATGTTTCAATCACTTTGGAAATTGCTCTGACAAAAAATGGTCTGTGAATAACGGCTATATAACGTTCTCTGAGAATGTTTCAATGATTGAAATGGGAGTTTAGATTACATAACCATTGGTATGATATAAGCATTGTTGTGGAAACACATATATGTATAAGTCCTTATTCCTTAAACCAAAGTTTGCGAACTTTGTTGATCAATAGAAATGGAAGTGACGCAAGCCAAGTACGCGAACTGGCGGAAGTTCTCACCCGAGAATTTCTGCTGGAGTTTGTATACTCCTTCCATGACCTTAAGTCCGCGAACCCAATCCGCAAACTTGAGTAGGTTATATCTAAAACCGGTTTTTCTTGAACTAATGTTTATATAAACTAAGGAATGCTTTTGCAAACCGTGGGTATAAAGTTCATGAACCGATTCGAGTGAATCAAATAATTTTTGCTTCAATTGTGTCCTGTGTAGTTACATAAGATCTAAGCAATTGAACAACTCTCTAACTAGTTCATTTGAGTCATTTGAACTAGTTATGGTGAAGAAGAATATGGTTGATATGAGAGTGATCATATGGTGATAGGGTGTAGAATGCATCCTATTTACTATCTATTGTTTATGCTTTCTTTGCTATTTTTCTTGTAAATTATGTATTTTACGCTTGTTTTGAGTTTTATAGCTACTTTGGAGTCGCATGGAGGAAAAGAAGAAGAAATCACCCAATTTGAGCAAAAAGGGCAAAATTGTCATCTCGGGCTTAACACTAAATACGGACCAGCCAAGGTTAAGGGGTTTGCCACCGGGTATCCCTTATCAAGGTGACCGGGTGATGAATATCCAACCTTGTTTCTTTAACCCTAAATTGAGAAGAGTTATCTTCTCCCAATCGCTCATTCATTCACCTCCACCATAAACTAAAAACAAGCAGTCATGGCTGCTATCGCTGTTGAATCCGAGAATGAGACTGAGAGCTGCTGATTAAAAACCGAGAGGAGATCGAGAACTAAATTGAGAAGATACAGAGATAGGGGTATGGAATCGAAAAGAGGAAGAGAAGCTCGCTGTGAAGCAGATAAAGAAGGAGATTGAGATTCGAAATGGATTGGTGCTGTAAACAACACAGAGAGGAAGAGATTAAAAGGGTTTTGTGGCCTGGATATGGGTTCTCGTAGCCGATGCCGTTAATGTTGCTATTGCTCGGATGGGTCTCGTGATTCTAATGGGGAGTGAAATGGAGTCCAGACCGAGATGAAGATGGTTGTTCTTGTGGAATCGATAAATGGTTTTCGATTGATATCGAGTTGGCAATGAATTAGCGGATTTGTTGTCGCTTATCGATGAACTAAATTTGGATTGGGGTTATGATGATTCGATCTGCAAGGTGATGATGATGGTGGGGATTCGAGTAATGAGAGGTCTCGGTGGTGATCCGAATTGAGAAGAGTGCGAGATGGTTCGATTTGTGTTAGCCCGAATTCAAGATGGAGGTGTTGATTTTCAAGGATGTGGTGAAATCGGAAGACCTAATTGATGCGTAATGGAATGATTGAATGCCTATAACTAGATGTATGTTAGGTGTGAGGAATTGAAGAAAAATGAGGCCCGAATTGGCTACGGAAAGTCCTATAAACAAACGGAACTATGTCCGGATTTTCCTCAAAGTAGTCAACCCGATGAGCCGATCTAACTCGGAGTTCAGACCATTCAGCTGGGCTAGGCCAACTGACTGATAAGCTGACTCGGTGATTGAGATGACTCTCCCTTGACCGTTGACTGACGGTTTGACCATTTTGACCGTTAGTCCTAACGGTGGACTGACGGAATATTCCGTTGAATATACCAGTGACGGTGAAATTTTCAGGTGGCCGGCGGTAACGGATTCCGGTCAAATTCCGACCATAATACCAGTTTTCCGGCGAGCCAAAAATTCCAGAATTTTCTATGGACTTCTCTCATGGGTGTGAAGACTTGGACTAGGAATTGGATAGAGAATTGGACTCAAATTTGGAAAGAGAAGATGGAAGAGTTGAGAAAGGCTTGGATTTGGAAATTGAATTGCTAAAGGAAAAGGATTCTATTCCTTGGAAGATTTGGAGAATATTGAAGCCTATAAATAGAGAAGTTTTCTACATCTTTTACACACCTTTTCTACACACACAACAATTCTCTCTTCTTTATTCTTTGTGCGAACTCCTTAGCATGAGTAGCTAATTTATTATTGATTGAGGATGAATTCCTAGTTCTTAATATATGATTTGAGTTTTGTTTCAATTCTATCTTGAAGTTTTTCACATGATTATCGTTTGTTTTTACTAATAGGAATGTTTATTCATTCATGATTGATTGATAGATTGTTTAGAATGCATGCTAAATTGATTTGTTAGTTTAATCTAAATCTAGTATAAGTTAGGGAATAAGTAATCGTTCTCTGACACTTTACACAAGTAGAAAACACGAGACCTTGCGGAGGATTCCGTGGAGCGATTGTGTGTAAAAACAACGCTAGAAAGTGGACCAAGCGAACCGAGTTTAACTACTAGTACTAAACCTAAATTCATAGATCTTAATGCATTCGGGGAATTACATCTTGTAAGCAAACCTCAAGGTGGTTCTTTTGAATAGAATCTGATAACTAAGCGGACTTGTTACTCGGTGAAATAAGGGATTTTGGGGCTAGCTAAGCGGACCGCTATCCTACGGTTGGTGATAATCATGTGACTAATAACAAGTAGAAAAGAACATAACTTGATTCATTGTTTCGTAACGAAGAAAGATTCCTTGATCTTGTCTCTCTTATTGATTTCAACTCTATCTTTTAATTGCTTTGTTTATTTTCTTTTGCTTTATACATTCCCCCCTTTTGTGACAATTTTTACAACTAGAATCTCTTGCTCCTCGTGGGAACGAACTTGACTTCCATTATATTATTTTTAATTGAGTGGAAATATTAATTAATTTGATTGCACCTACGACACGCATCAAATTTTGGCGCCACTGCCGGGGAGCAGCGGACGATTTTAGTTGTTTCTATTTTTGTTTTTGCTTTATTCTTGCTTTGTTAGATTTTATATCGTATCTAACTTAGTTTCTGAGAATCTTATTTCAGGTACCGGTTTTCCATGTATGGTGGACAAGAGCAAGCATATTACAACAATCAATACGGTTTTCAACCTCAACATTATGACAACTTCCAACCATCCTTAGGATACAATCAAAACCAATATTTTGGCTATGATAAATTTCCTACAGAACCTTATGGATATTCTCATACATATCAACAACCTTATGACGGTAATGTGCAGACAGAGAATTTGGAATATACTCCTCTTCATCGTGTTTTTCCTTCACTTTTTCCAAAAGAGGAGATGCCGTCTAGAAACTCTATCACCGGTGGTAAGCGTGTGAACGTCAGGAAACTTGCACATCAATTATACAAATTGGAAGATGATGGAGACTCTAAGAGCTTGTCGCAGAAATTAGTAGGACTATTCATATGGAACTTAAACGACGTCGGGATAAAGGTTATGAAACCGATGAAGATTCTTTTTATGGTGAGTCTGAAAATGAAGATGATTGTGTTGAAAAGGACCAACCTTTGGAGACTTTTGAAGACGCTAGTGTAGCTTACTCGAGCCTTGATCTTAATAATGATCAAACACCTATTCAAAAGGTAGAGCTTGAAGATGATGCATTTAGTGCTTGGAAAAAATTCCTTAGGGAAAGATATGAGTCCGCGGAAGTGTATGAGCGTTGCAACAATGAGGAAGTTATTCCAACTCCGGATCATAATAACGATCCTTCGCCTATTCAAAAGGATGAGATTGGGTGTGACTTACCTATTGTTATAAACGGTGTAACACCCGCACAAGAAGATCTTACAATCTATACCGACGAGAATCATTTTAGTGAATGGCCCGATTCCGATGATGAGAATGTTGAAGAGATGATACTAGAGGATGAAACCACATTGATTGATTTCGTGGAAGACCCAATTGAACTTGCCAATGATTTTAATGATGCCAAGACTTTGGTTAAGGTAGAAAACGACGAAGAATGGTTGCAAAGTTTAATAGAGGACCACGATATACAAGAGGTAAGTAATTCACTTGAATTTTTTAAGGATGAAGAGGATTCTATAATACAAGAAATTGTGCAAGGTTTGTCTAACCCTTTGCATATTGATTCTTCTCCTTTACCTCTTATTGGTTTGAATGTATGTGCTTCGAAAGTATTTTTGGATGATTTTGTTTCTAAATATCCACCATTGGAAACACTTGATGCTAACACTATGCAGGTTTGCCAAGAGGAATACATGGAAGTTCCAAAATTCTATGTTCTTTATACACTTCCGAGTGTGGACGAGAATAAGTGTGGGGGAAATTTCTATCGAGCGATAACATCACTATTGTTTTCTTGTGCTAATATTTGTATGGAGTTATTGTCTTCAAAACAGGTATCATGGGTGGATCCTCAAATTTTCAGATTGTTAGTATATGGGGAATGAATCTTACAAGAGCTAAGTCGGGCCGTCGACTTTAAAACAAGCGCTTAATGAGAGGCAACCCATAGGTTTTGTATTTCTTATCCTTTAGTTTTTTATTTTTGTTATTTCTTTTTCTTGTTTCATATCATGTTAAAATTTCCCACCTTGACTTTACTAGGACGATTCAATTACATTGAGGACAATGTAAAGTTTAAGTGTGGGGGAGTGGTTAAGCATGTATTTAAAAAAAAAAAAAAAAAAAAAAAAAAAAAAAAAAAAAAAAAAAAAAAAAAAGTTTTTCATAAACCTCAAACTTTTAGAGATTTTAGAGTCACTAGCATACTTCTAGGTATGTTTACATAGAGATTCTGACCGACATAATTGAACTTGGAATTGTTAGAGAACTACATTCGGATTTCTTGTTTGTTAGAGTGTTAAATAATGGATTTAATCATGCCGGTGATGCGAATTTGGTGCAGGGAGAAGTGCATTATTAGAGTTGCTGATCAATCATTAGTGGAGACTACCCGTATTCATATCATGTGAGGCACCGACCAGAAATTTTTTCATCTACTAAAGAGCTTCTTTTGAGTGTGTGTTACCATACGTTAATTCCGGGTAGAATGGTGAGCTACCCAACCTCCCACCAATAGAAGCACTACTCTTTGATTTCTTGAGTGCTAATTTTGTCAATCATGAGGGTGACGTCTATAGATGAAAGCCTCCTTCTTGTAGTTCGATTTGCGTTAACACCATTCTCTCTCGACAACAACGGATCCATAGAAACACATTCATCATCAACAAGGAGCGACATCAAAATCTACAAGGAAAGTTGGAAAAGTTCAAGGTTTACAAGCAACGGAACGAGAAAAAGAGCAAATTTCAAATATAAGTAAAGCAACATACAAAGAGCAGATTTTTACATATCTGTTGAGGACTTACAATACAATGAGGTAATTTTATATCCAAGTACGAAGACTTATTCACAAGAGCGAAGAAAATCAAAAGATGAGAATTTTTGAAGTTTATGATTTCAAGACGATACAAGTTGAGAAGAATCAAGCGGTAAAATACTTCTCCCACGGCCATGGTTTGTTTTTGTATTTTATTTTTCTTGTTTTCAAAAAAAAAAAAAAAAAAAAAAAAAAAATATTTAATAAGCCGTGGGGAAGGAAAATCTATAAGGAAGTTTCAAGCGACAAGGATTTTTAAGGTAAAAAAGTTACAAATTGTTAAGGATTTATGAAATTCGAGAATTTATCACCAATAGTTGAAACCGAAGACGAAGACCAAGATAAAGACGAGGAGCGGAAGACGTTTCTATTGGATGCCGTGAGAGTGGTGTTATCATAATTGGCGATCGGATGTGAAGTTGAGTAAGTAATCTCATCCTCAATAATAATGGTTGATTTCCTTTCGTAGAGATCGTCGGAAAAATGGTTTTTCAAAATATTAAAAGATGTGGGTTTTTAAAAATATTTCGGAAGTTGTCCTTCCCACCATTCAACGTGTTGCAGGATTTCTCTCTTCATTCCTACCTGCACACATGTGTGACCCATAAAAAGCCGTCTTTTTGAGTGCAATTATCATAAAATCCTTTTGGTGAGGCGTAAGTCGAGGCGAAATGCTTATTGATCGTTTCTCAAACACGCGTTCTCTCAATATGGTGTGGTTATTTCTCACTCAACATTTAAGAATGAGAATATGTTCTTTAGTACTTCTAACTTCTTATTACTAGCATGCAGAAACTCTATGTCCTCATAACTCTTTGGATGCTTGGGACGCTTGAACGCTTTGAAGTTGTGAGTTTTTAGTTTGATTTGCTCGAGGACTAGCAAAGTCTAAGTGTAGGGGAATTTGATAGGGTGTAGAATGCATCCTATTTACTATCTATTGTTTATGCTTTCTTTGCTATTTTTCTTGTAAATTATGTATTTTACGCTTTTTTTGAGTTTTATAGCTACTTTGGAGTCGCATGGAGGAAAAGAAGAAGAAATCACCCAATTTGAGCAAAAAGGGCAAAATTGTCATCTCAGGGGCGAACACTAAATACGGACCAGCCAAGGTTAAGGGGCTGCCAGCTGGGTATCCCTTATCAAGGTGACCGGGTGATGAATATCCAACCTTGTTTCTTTAACCCTAAATTGAGAAGAGTTATCTTCTCCCAATCGCTCATTCATTCACCTCCACCAGAAACTAAAAACAAGCAGTCATGGCTGCTATCGCTATTGAATCCGAGAATGAGACTGAGAGCTGCTGATTAAAAACCGAGAGGAGATCGAGAACTAAATTGAGAAGATACAGAGATAGGGGTATGGAATCGAAAAGAGGAAGAGAAGCTCACGTGGAAGCGAGATAAAGAAGGAGATTGAGATTCGAAATGGATTGGTGCTGTAAACAACACAGAGAGGAAGAGATTAAAAGGGTTTTGTGGTCGGATATGGGTTCTGTAGCTGATGCCGTTAATGTTGCTATTGCTCAGATGGGTCTGTGATTCTAATGGGGAGTGAAATGGAGTTGCACTGAGATGTAGATGGTTGTTGCTGTGGAATCGATAAATGGTTTTCGATTGATATCAGAGTTGGCAATGAATTAGCCAGATTTGTTGCTGCTATCGATGAACTAAATTTGGATTGGGGTTATGATGATTCGATCTCTGCAAGGTGATGATGATGGTGGGGATTCGAGTAACAGAGGTCTCTGGTGGTGATCTGAATTGAGAAGAGTGCAGATGGTTCGATTTGTGTTAGCCTGAATTCAAGATGGAGGTGTTGATTTTCAAGGATGTGGTGAAATCGGAAGACCTAATTGATGCAGAATGGAATGATTGAATGCCTATAACTAGATGTATGTTAGGTGTGCAGAATTGAAGAAAAATGAGGCCCGAATTCGTACGGAAAGTCCTATAAACAAACGGAACTATGTCCGGATTTTCCCTCAAAGCGAGTCAACCCGATGAGCCGATCTAACCTGAGTTCTGAGACCATTCACCGGGCTAGGCCAACCGACCGATAAGCCGACTCGGTGATTGAGATGACTCTCCCTTGACCGTTGATCGACGGTTTGACCATTTTGACCGTTAGTCCTAACGGTGGACCGACGGAATATTCCGTTGAATATACCAAATGACGGTGAAATTTTGGTGGCCGGCAGTAACGGATTCCGGTCAAATTCGACCATAATACCAGCTTTTCCCATGAGCCAAAAATTCCGAATTTTCTATGGACTTCTCTCATGGGTGTGAAGACTTGGACTAGGAATTGGATAGAGAATTGGACTCAAATTTGGAAAGAGAAGATGGAAGAGTTGAGAAAGGCTTGGATTTGGAAATTGAATTGCTAAAGGAAAAGGATTCTATTCCTTGGAAGATTTGGAGAATATTGAAGCCTATAAATAGAGAAGTTTTCTACATCTTTTACACACCTTTTTCTACACACACAACAATTCTCTCTTCTTTATTCTTTGTGCGAACTCCTTAGCATGAGTAGCTAATTTTATTATTGATTGAGGATGAATTCCTAGTTCTTAATATATGATTTGAGTTTTGTTTCAATTCTATCTTGAAGTTTTTCACATGATTATCGTTTGTTTTTACTAATAGGAATGTTTATTCATTCATGATTGATTGATAGATTGTTTAGAATGCATGCTAAATTGATTTGTTAGTTTAATCTAAATCTAGTATAAGTTAGGGAATAAGTAATCGTTTCTCGACACTTTACACAAGTAGAAAACACGAGACCTTGCGGAGGGATTCCGTGGAGCGATTGTGTGTAAAAACAACGCTAGAAAGTGGACCAAGCGAACCGAGTTTAACTACTAGTACTAAACCTAAATTCATTGATCTTAATGCATTCGGGGAATTACATCTTGTAAGCAAACCTCAAGGTGGTTCTTTTGAATAGAATCTGATAACTAAGCGGACTTGTTACTCAGTGAATTAAGGGATTTTGGGGCTAGCTAAGCGGACCTGCTATCCTACGGTTGGTGATAATCTGTGACTAATAACAAGTAGAAAAGAACATAACTTGATTCATTGTTTCGTAACGAAGAAGGATTCCTTGATCTTGTCTCTCTTATTGATTTCAACTCTATCTTTTAATTGCTTTGTTTATTTTCTTTTGCTTTATACATTCCCCCCTTTTGTGACAATTTTTACAACTAGAATCTCTTGCTCCTCGTGGGAACGAACTTGACTTCCATTATATTATTTTTAATTGAGTGGAAATATTAATTAATTTGATTGCACCTACGACACGCATCATATGGCTAACCATTTGGTTGACTATTGTTGAACCAACAAATGTTAATGTTTGGGTACGGTTCATAAACCCAAAACTGAACATTTCGTTTGTGTGTAACAAGCTAAGTTTTCGATCCAACGGTTGAGAAATATTAGCTTGAATCTAATCAAAGTTTTCATCTAACGGTGAATATTGAATGCTTTGTTACTAAGCTAACATTGATTGCAAACCATGATTTGAAAGATTATATAAGGGAGAACTCTAGCAACTGGGAAACCTAATCCCCACACTTTACGTGTGATACTAGTTTGCTAATCTAGAGTTGATTCTCCTTTAACCTTTGGTTTTCTTCTTTTAAAACCAGGTTAACGACTTAAAGACTTCATTGGGATTGTGAAGCCAGACCGATACTACTTTTCTTGTAGTTGTGTGATCTGATCTTGTTGTTTCTATCGTACGAGTACAATTGAAATAATTGGCTTGAGATTTATATCTCCGATAGGCAAGATAGAAAAGAAATCACAAACACTTCGTCTCATCGTTTGTGATTCCGCAATATTTTTTTTTCTCTGCGTCGATTAAGATTATTGTGAGGTGATCAATAATACTAGGCTGTTCTTCGGGAATATAAGTTCGGGTTATTGATTGGTTCCTGTTCACCTTGATTTATCAAATGACGGAACAAAACTCATAGGTTTATTCGTGGGAGACGGATTTATCTATTACTATAAACTTTTCTGTGTGATACATATTTGTTTATTAAAGTCTCCGACTTTGGGTCGTAGCAATTCTTAGTTGTGGGTGAGATCAGCTAAGGGAATCAAGTACGTAGCATCCTGCTGGGATCAGAGGTGTAGGAGCATAACTGTACCTTGGATCAGTGTGAGAATTATTGGGGTTCAACTACAGTCCAGACCGAAGTTAATTTGGATTAGGCTAGAGTCTGTAGCGGCTTAATACAATGTGTGTTCAATCTGGACTAGGTCCCGGGGTTTTTCTGCATTTGTGGTTTCCTCATTAACAAAATTCTGGTGTCTGTGTTATTTCTATTCCGCATTATATTTGTTTATATAATTGAAATATCATAGGTTGTGCGTTGTTCAATCAATTAGAATGTCCGACCTTTTGGTTGTTGATTTAAATTGATTGACACTTGGATATTGGTCTTTGGTACCATCCAAGTTATCTCTCTTTGATAAAGACTCGCAGATTTCTATTTGCTTGAGTAAAGATCAAATCGAGAGATTGAGATATAAGCTCTTTGATATACTTTTTATCTAGATTGAGTCTGATTGTCTAGTTGATTCTCTAGAAAGTATATTGGAGTTTGTCCATACAGATTGCTACGCGTAATATTGGGTGTGGTTGTTAGACCCCCGCTTTTTCACTCACCAAACCTTTAGATACCCGAACCATTCACGAACTTCGGAAAGCTAGTAGTGTTGTTCTAGTTCATTAATCCAAGTTGATTCTTGTGCCTCTGATTGTATAAATATCTTTTGGGCACCTAAGCTTGAGCTCCAGCGAAGAAATTAATTTTCTTATCCTCGGCAGCTAAGTTTGTAATCCATGATTAAGTACGTCACCATGCCAATGTCTTATATGAAACATGTTGTTCTGATAAACTTTTACCTTGTACACCTACTTAATAAACTAGTGTCTAGTAAAGGTAAAGGTTTATTTTGTGAGATTTGTTCTTTGCTATCATATTCTGGTGATTAGAACATATATCTCACCTTTTCTTATAGGTTAAGTTCTTAACTCTTGCAAAAGAGGAGTAAACTATTTTGAGAATTGCAGTATTGATCTTTCCACGATTATACTTTTATGAATATCTTTGCTATAGGATTCTGTAATATGTTTAGTAGGAATCTACTTACTTATTTGATTGCATAACCTTGTGGGATAAGTGTTGAACTCTAATCTCTACGTTCGTACATGGCTAGGTAAGTTATAATTCTTATGTTAAGTAATATCACATAAATTGCTCTCTTGTTCGTAGCTAGCGTTGTAATAACCCGTCCCTCCACCGATATCTGTCCTCACTTAGCCTTTGCGGTTATCCAAAGTGTGTGGGGTTTCAACGGCATCATTGCGGTCATCCAACAACAACTTCCCGGAGGTCACCTATCCCCGGATTGCTCCCGCCCGAGCACGCTTAACCGAGTTTTCGCCGCCTATGGAGCCAATTATGCTGAAAAGGCCTCGGTGTTTGGAAAGAACAAATCATTACTTATATTCCATTCGGCCAACCACAGCCGACATCGGGGTATTACAATACCACCACCTTAAATTGGAGCCGTCATCGGCTCCTGAATATATTCTCAAGCCCAGATCTTCGACGTTCCCCTGCCCCTCATGAGAAGCACCTAGACCAACCCCTGTCCAGCGTACCTTCCCACCCTCGGCAGGTGACCCGTCGTCGGCTCCGATACCATTTGTAATGACCCGTCCCTCCACCGATATTGTCCCCACTTAGCCACCGCGGTTATCCGTGAGTGTGGGGTTTTCAACGGCATCGATGCGGTCATCCAAAGAACTTCCGGGGAGGTCACCCACCTGAGAACTTAGGAGGTCACCCATCCCTGGATTGCTCCCGCATGAGCACGCTTAACTGCAGAGTTTTCTGCCAACTCTGGAGCCATTTGTACTGAAAAGGCCTCGGTGTTTGGAAAGGACAAATCATTACTTATATTCCACATTCGGCCAACCACTGCCGAAATCGGTGTATTACAAGCGTAGAGAACAATTTTTGTCGATGATTATTTTTCTCATGAAAATCTTGTATCTTAGTGCCTTTAACGTTAAGATCGTTATTTTCAACTCCTTTGTTCGTAACTGGCAAGAAGATAGAAAAATATTCGGTTACACATCTACTTTGTTTGTAATTGGCGACTAAATTTGTTAATGTCCAAGAAATTCCTTCTCTTGTGATTAGAGTTAAGGTTGTTCTTTCGGAATGACATCAAATGAGGGAGAATTCTTTTGAACTTGTGCTTAAAACCTATTATCTTTGTGGGGCGAGCGGATGTGGAATTGTAAGAGATGCTTGTACCTTTATATCTCCCTGGATGAAAACGCCGAGTTTTCTTGGTGTAATCGTCTAAACTAAAAGCTAGTATGTGTTCTCTAGTCTTAAATACTCTTTTGTTTGGTTCATTACGATCCCTATTTTTCGCCTTTGCTATTTTTCTTAACAAAGAGGGGGAGAATTATTATGTAGTATACTACAACATTTTGAAAAAGCGGGGTCTAAGAACCACACCCAATATTTCTCTTAGCAATCTGTATATACTAACTCAAACATACTTTCAAGAGAATCAACTAGACAGTCAGACTCAATCTTTGATCCATTGCAAACAGACTTCTAAGCCTTGATCTTTCATCTAAAGGGAAATCAAATATGCTTATATGTTGAAGGAAGATTGGTATCAAAAAATTTCACTTAGGTGGAAGCAACTCTTAGGCTATAAAGGACGTCAACTAAGGGAATCAATTACATAGAGCCTTGCGAGGTTCAAGAGACGTATGGAGCGCGACTGTAGCTGAATCGCTTGAAAGTTGGATTTGTTCTCAACTACATTCCAGTCCAAAATCTGATAGTAGGCTAGTGTCAGTAGTGGATTAATACAATTTGGTGTTCAAATCTGGACGAGCTCCCGAGGTTTTTCTGCAGTTGCGGTTTCATTGTTAACAAAATTCTTGTGTGTGGGCTTTTACTTTACTTTCCGCATTATAATT
Source organism: Papaver armeniacum (assembly GCA_023531295.1). Classification (NCBI taxonomy): domain Eukaryota; kingdom Viridiplantae; phylum Streptophyta; class Magnoliopsida; order Ranunculales; family Papaveraceae; genus Papaver; species Papaver armeniacum. Next base: position 68,301 of record JAJJWW010007424.1, read on the forward strand.
TCTTAAGTTATAATAAAAGTAATTTCACTTGTACGTTAATCCCAAACACTTGAGTTGATCCCTATATTTACCAAGTGTTATCTTCTCGGACGATCTTTGTCTATATTAGATCACGTAAGGTATCAGACTTATAAGTTGATATCGAAAAGATTGTGGTGTACTTCGTCATGGTCAATAAAAGTGCACATATATGGTCCACTACATATGAAGTATCTGGGCCCATTGATAATAAATTTGAAACTATTAGCATAGACCTGAAACACATTGTTAACCCTAAAAATTGAAATTTTCGTCTTTCATCTGTCCTGGACAATCTTATTACAGTCCGGTCATGATAATTGGACATTCATCTCAATATTATTATATACATACCAAAATTTCAAGATAATCCAACGGCTAAAAACGCCATACGACTGTTTCAGATTACGTTTATGTGGACATAGTTAGAAATATCGCATACTTTCGAGTACTATGGTTGGATCTTTATGAAATTTTTACATAAGATAAATAGGGAAAATATATAACATATATAAAAAAAATAGCATAATCCAACGGTTGGAATTCTTAAATTTAAGGTTTTACGCCGGTATTATAAACTAAGATTTTTCTGAACTATACAGTTTCATTAAATTCAGTTTTTGGAGATTGTATAATATTCTAATTTGATTGAAATTTTAAAAGGTAAGTAATATCTAATTGGGTTGAACATATTAAAATTTTATGAAAATCTAACGATGAAATCTCTATGTCTGACAATCATACATCCGTGAAACCCTCGTATATACTATGAGAATGAAATTCCCGTGTTAAAGGGGATTACCTAGCAACGCATCCAAAATATAAACAAAATATGATTAGAACCACTCTTATGTCTTCAAAAAGCGTTTCTTAACCAGTGTCGAACGAAAAAACAACAACAGTTGGTAGAGTCGTGTGTGCTGATATCGCGTTGAAGGTTAAATATAAAGAAGAAAGACTATATTCAATAGATATCACGGTAGTATTACATATGAATAAACCTCTACTTATAGGTTAAAGGTGTAAATCCTGGTTACATATAGATGGCACATATAGGCCAAAGACTTTATAACACAAAGGTTATATTGAAGTTTAAACCTCAAATTAAACCTCAAAAAATCTACTACGTACAAGCCCAAGTAACTAGGAAAAGAAAGAAAGAAAAATTTTCCTATCCTGATTATGCTGACGAGTTTTAAACTTAGGTAGCTGGTATCATCCCTATGGACCATTAAAACTCAGGTAGCTGATATGATCCCAATTCCCTTGGGAGTTGGGACTTCTAATAAAAAAGAAAAAGAAAAAAAAAAGTCCTCAATATTGCAGTGGATTATAGAGAAGAAGACGAAGAGACAGATAAGGAGAGGGATTTCTTATTGATATGGGTAACCCTGTTACATATCTATAGTATCCTTTATATAGAATATGAATAGAACCCTAGCTATTACATGGGCTGCACATATGTGGGCTAAAGCCCTACAACACTCCCCCTTGTGCGGTCCAATAAAACTCCATATGCAGTACTTCACATACAATGCTTCGGATGTAGGTCTTCAAATGTAGTTCTCTCCTTGATGACTTCTGAGTCTAAGACAATTGCTCCATTAAAACTTTGACAAGGAAAAACCCAGTGGAACAAAACCTTGGTACAGTTCTTCACATGTAGTACTTCACATGTTGTCTCGTACTTTACATGTAGTTCATCACATGCAATACGATCTTCAAAGATCGATGAGTCTAAGTTAATTGCCTCGTTAAAACTTCGTCGTGGAAACCCAAAGGGACAAAACCCGAACTAAAGAAAAAGAGTACAATATTACACAAATGTAGAACATAGTTAGACTCGAATATGTTGCCTCATTAAAACCTTGACAAGGAAAACCCAAAGTGGGATAAAACCTTGACGAAGGGAAAAGAGTACAACGTGATGAGATGCGAGTAAAGGTGATGTTTGCAGATGATCACTTTGCTCGTTGAAGTTGACTAGTTGCATCACAACTCTTACGGCAGAAAATCCTCGTGGGAAAGACAATAGCCTTAGTTAGGAAATTACATTCCCGGTGTTTGTTGTTGTCTCATTAAAAACCTTGCCGAGTTATAAAACCATGTAGGAAAAAACAACCTCGGTGAAGGAAAATAGTTCAACACACTATTAAACGCTCCCCTTGATGTCAGACAATTTTCGTTAGTCTAATGCGGTCGAAGGGGTTTATCGACTTTACTTTGGTGACTTGAATGTTTATAAGACCATGTTGTTGATTCCGAAGTTACGTTGCTTAACAGATTATCGCATTTCATTTCTTTGATTCAGATATTTTCGGTAATATCCACGCGATCTTTATGTCTTCAACGTTCAACATACTTGCTGCTTTTAGTGTTGTCTCGCTAAAAACCTTGTCGAGTAACAAAACCCTTTGGGAAAAACTATTCTCGATCGAAGGGAAAAAGAGTACAACACAGCTTCAATTTCGAAGTAAAATATGTCGACATCATATCCTTGGATCCTCCCCCTGATGTCGGCATCTCCCCTTGATTACTTTCGAGTTGTTCCGCAGTTCCTTTAGTCATGTACTTTTCGAAACTGAATATCGGTAATAACCTAGAAAATAATCTACCATATCTCCCTCTGATTACTTTCGTTGGGGAAGAGATTATTGTTCCTTCATAATCAACAACTTTTTGGATTGCACTTTCATTAGCATTCCTTTTAATGTCTTTGTAGGGATAAAACCAATTTATGTCAATGGTTACTTTTGAGTACATGATTACATTCTCTATACCATTCAAATGACGTTGCGTAGGCGCGGAGCTATATCTAGCTAACAAGTTCCCTGAGGATGTAAAATTTAATCGAGTACATTATTATACTAAGTACAACAATGCGTCTATTGTACTTAGATAAGGGAATTTCATCTCCCAACACATCTTCGTCATCTTCCTTTAGACGAAATGGTCACATACTTACATTTGAACCTCGACTAATCATGGGAGTGCTATCAGGATGCATGTCTTTGTTAATTTGCCTGAAAACTTTAGACATATGCAAACTGGTGGAATAATATACCACAAGCTCAGTATTCGATCGAGCTTTCCCTAGAGTTTTCATCTCAAATTCGGATTTTAAATAGCTTTTAAGGTCTCTTATTACATCAAGAGTACACATCATGTCTGTAACATCAACATAAATAGCTACAATTCCAAATCAGGAACTTTCTTATGAACACGCAAGGAAAAAATAACTTACTTTTCTATCCCCTCCAAATCAAATATCCACTTAGACGAGTATACCACTTCCGCCTGATGCATCAATCTATAAGTGAACGTTCTATCTAATTGTAAACGTACTCTGTGGTTTAGAGTTATTTGATTTGGGAAACAAAAGTTTATCACGCACTTTTGTAAATATCTTCTATCTCTTGATTCTTTCAGAGATATGTAACAACCACATACATATGCTGCATTTCAAGTCCTTTTGAAAATTACCAAGCTAACTAAGTAGCGGAACTCTATAACGTTCATTACAAGAGAACAATCCCAGGGCTTTATGAGAAACCTCGCGCCACAAGGCGAGTATTTGTACTTTAATACTACTGTCTTCTCATTATGCTTTATGACAAATTAATTATGTATGTCCAATAGGCTTTACACTTGGTTGGTTAGCACTACCACACCAAATACCCGTATATTTGCCAAAGAACTAAGTTCTACCTGGATTGTGTAGGGCAAATATGCTATTTATTTGAAATTAATCAAAATAAAGCATGGTTCGATCTCATTGTGCTCTACTGGAGCAACTATTTATGGATTATATCATCATTGTGCACACATGATCCTTCCGTTGACTCATGTGCATTCTCATAATCCGTCAGATTTCATTGTTCTCTAGAATCATTTAAAACTTCGGAGCGTCCTCCAAGTATTGATTCATGGACATAGTCAGAGACAATCAAATGAGATGCTTTCATTAATGATACAAATTAGGTTGTGCCTTACTCATCTACTTCCTTTCTAGGTGAGCTTTGATCGAACTTGGTGGTCTCTCCATCTTCCTTTATGGAGCCACGGCCTCAACTACACTTCCACCAAGTGTAGTTGCAACACCTTAGTCTATGGTGTACCCCATACTGAGGATTTCTAACCTTGCAGGAATATTTGCAGTTGGTATGTGTGATCTTGTCACTTTAGCGACATCGATGTACATTCGAAAAATGATTATTCTTTGTCACTTCACATTTATATTTGTGGAGTACAAGAATCAATATGTGACACAGTGGGAACACACCACGAAAATTCCTGTCGTTCCCTTAGAAAATACTTTTTCTTATCTCCCCCTAACGACGGGAAGACTGTCTCACTAAAGTGACAAACCGCAAATCTAGCGGTAAGAGATCTCCTGCCAAAGGTTTTAAAATGCGGATAATTGTTGAGAGTAAATATTCAACAAAATTACTTAATCATTTTCGTGACCCATCATAGTACGATGTGGACTCGTAATGGCACATATATAGTGCAACCAAAAATACGTAATAACACAAACGTCAGGCTTAAATTCAGTTACCAACTGGTACGTAGAAAAGGTTGACTAATATTGGGTTCTAAAAACGAATTAAGTAAAATGCGTAAAATATTGCGTATCCCCAAAGGAATAAAAGATAGGTTGGTACGCATAACCTATTCCTTAGGCACCATCTGTAACCTTTGATGGTAGCCTCTGCGAGACCATTGGGTATAAGATGCTCTGCATTGATCCTATTAAATATGCAATAACCATCAAGTCCTTTTGATGTGCACTAGCTAGCATTTTCAAGGGTTGGTGAGCCCTTACATGTAAAAGATGTGCTAGTAGTTTTCCAAACGCAAATTTCTTGGGAACTATAACTAGTCCAAAAATTTAAAACATTCACCAGAGCCATAAGTCACTTTAATGGTCCGCATTCTCGCATGAATATTTTTATAAAGTTCACCTTGTTTTCTTTGTAATATGTAATTTTTACCATTTGCATGTTAGGATGGTCTCGATCCCTTTTCATCAAGACTTTGTAAAAATGAGTGATATGATTTCTTACCTAAAAGCATAATGGGAAGGGGGTTGTGCATCTAGTAATTTAGAAAACACTTATTGAGAGATATGTCGTCACTTTGCATTCTGTCAATCTTTTTCCCATTTTCGTTCACTCAAATAAAGTGATATTGTATGAGTTCTTTCAAAACAATCATCATGTCACAACCAAAGTTTCTTTATGGTTATTCCCAAAGCCTGTATGAGTCAGTTTCCAACATTTCATCATCGGAGTCAATATGAATCAATAATCCAAATATTATAGTGAATTACATTGCACTAGATTGACTCATTACTTTCTCTAAAATATATTTCCTTCCAAATATATTAGAGACTATAAAAGATGCAATCAATTACATTCTCATCATTTTGATGTTCCACATGATATCCATTTGCACGGGTTGCATGGGAATTTAACAAGGCGTGATTATCTCTTGGTACATCTAGAGATTTTGCTACATCTTTGTTCTATCTTAAAAAAATGAGCAAATCTTGAGCTCTTTAAGATAGTCAATTGGCCGTGCAAAGTTCTTGTTGCCATTAAAGTTGATGTGAAAATTGGTTGTTACTATGATACACATACACATTATATTGTATATACCAACACCTATGACCAAGGTGCATTTCCAACTCTTTTATTTATGATGGGAGCTAGAATTATATTTTAGCTGATCCCATGTTCAATCGATATATATGTCCCTTTTCACATGCTTTATATGAGTCATTACGTCTAACCCTTATCACTTCGGGGTTCGTTCCATTTTCAATTTTGCTAAATTTAGCTTAATTTGAGAAATTTCTTTATCTCAATAGGCCAAGAGAATCTCACTATACATATCAACCACTTACTTTAGGTTGAATATATTATTAAAGATAATTTTCTTGTTGTGATACTTCAATGAGATACCATTCATTAGTATTATGGATGAAGTAGAGAAATGAAAATTTTATGACTCATATCATCTTTTGTGAGTTCTTCCACAAAAATTAGGATACATGTGATTTTATTTGCAACATATCTTTTGAAAATATCGACTCTTTCATAGTCGAGCCAGTGGATTACATCCCACGGAACATTTCAAATTTGGAAAGAAAATATCAAGTACCCAATAATGGTGCTCAAGTACTTCTAAACCAAATAAATACATTGGAATTGAGTTGATACAACCAATTAAACAAAAGACACCATTCAACTATAACCAATATCATATTCAAGAGAATAAAATACCACTAAAACCAAAACTCTTAATGATCAACAATCATAATTATATTCACTATTTTGATTTAGATTTTCTCTTGGCAAACCTTATTATGTATTTATGAAAATATTTCTGACAATTGTTATTGGTTCGTCTTCATTAAATAAATATTAGACATTAATTAAGGTGGATAATTGGCTTAATTAGGCATGATTAGTATTAATTAAGGAATTAACAAGGGCATAGGACTAGAGAGGTTAACCTCATGTTATTGGGTGTTATTTTTTTTTATTTATTAATTACATAATTAGGAGTTTATTATTATTATTATTTTACTCATTCATATTTAGTTAGTCAAAATTGACATTGATATTGGTAACGTGAATTATGGAGTAGTGTTGGGAGTGGTCAATCCATGTATATATAGATAGAAACAAATTTTTATTTATTTTGTTAATAACTCTTTTGCATGTATTTTTATTATTGCTTATTTGATTGATTTGTTATTAATTGAAATTGTCTTCCTTAATTGTGGTGTTTCATGATTTACGAGTTACGATTAGGAAATTTAGCTAGATATAATTATTCTCTTTTGTCAATTATGAAATTAGTTACTTAAATTTTATAATTGTTATACTAGGAATTAGTTGTTTAAATTTTGGAAGATAATTAGGAGAATTATTGTCTCTCTAGAATCGGGATTTATTATCGACACAATTTAGATAACTAAATTAGGAAAATATTTATTAAGATTAGAAAAGAAATAATAATCCTTAGCTTATTAAGATTTATCACGTGTTATAACTTAATTAAGCGAAATTTAGGGAGTTAACGTAAATAAACACGCAATAAATACACATGCATATGTTACACATAGCTTTAAAAAAAAAAATCAGCTTTTTTTCTTTTTCAAAATCGATATGCTACCAATCAATTAAATTATTTATTATACATAGCACTAAATGCGGCTTAAATACGTTACAAATGTAATACCAAAAATATAAAAACAAAAAATTATTATATTATTAAATAATTCTCATGGGTAATGAACTATTATTATTATTATTTTTTTTTTTAAAATCAGTCAAGATCTAGATTTAACTTTTACATTACAAAACTAGCACCTAGTGCGTCAATAATCTTGAAGAAAGGGATCAACAAACTAAAGCAAGAGCAATCATCAACAGACAATGAGATGGATAGAGGATCATATCACACATCAAATACATATCGATTAACATGCATACCAATCAATCATAGAATAGTAAAAACCATTTTCTATTATAACTTTATCCATAAACCCTACTTTTGTTCACATAATACATGTAAAATAATCTCCACTCATCTATTGATAAAATCAAAACATACCAACTTTTATATTGTGAGAATCATAACACCAATATTCAATATAATAATATATAATAAAATATATATATGATGACAATTAGATTAAAATATAATAATAATTTATATTCATAAATGGACAAGATATGGATGAGTTTTGAAAATGTACACATCAAATTGTACATACATATAAAATAATGAATCACGGGTAATCAACTATTATAATAATAATATATCTCATATAGGGTATATATATTAAAAAATTTCTTGTAGCACCTTTTTCGAGAGAAGAAAATTCATGTGATAACAATGGATAGGAGACATCACATCATTTGATAACCATAACAAACATTTTTTTTTCAATCAAATCATGTTAGGAAAAGTGAAAACAAAATTGAATAAATGGAAGTTTAGGAATACCGAGATGTGTTCAATTACTTTGTGCACCAACGTAGAAAACAAAATCCTCTTCTCGTGTTCCAAGATCTTTTTGCAATGGCCAGAGTTAGAGATTCCCGAACTTTTAGCGAATGGATAATTGGAAAAATGATAAATAATGGTACCAAAATCGGATTTAGCGACGACGGTGTTTTTCCACTTTTTTTTTTTTTTGATGATGATCGGAAAAAAAAATAAAAAAAAAATTTCAGCATGGTTGGAGCTCGTGCATGATAACGTATTGCAGTGGATTATAGAGAAGAAGACGAAGAGACAGATAAGGAGAGGGATTTCTTATTGATATGGGTAACCCTGTTACATATCTATAGTATCCTTTATATAGAATATGAATAGAACCCTAGCTATTACATTGGGCTGCACATATGTGGGCTAAAGCCCTACAACACTCAACACAAATTATTAGAGGGTAATTTTGTCATTCTAATAAAACTAATCAAGGTGTAGTAAAAAAACTAGGCAGTATATTCACTATTCATCGATGAATATAAAGATTTTATTTTGTGGCAAAGAGAGAGATTTTGTTTGTCTTTTGATTTTGATACAAACATCGGAAAGCAGAAAGAAACATCAAAACCAGCAGGGAGTTCGGAGGTTAAGGCGGGATTCACAAAATCCTTAAACTTCCTCCTCTCTTTCTCGTACTTTCTCTCTCATCTCAAATCCTTAAACTCCACTTTTGTTTTCTTATCCTACGCCACCAACATTCCATCACTCTCGCGGAGAAGCTTTGCCATGTTCTTGCTCTGCTAGCCCCTCATCACCCCCTTCTTTAACTGTAAGTGAGCTCCGAATTCACAATTGTATTCGAATTTGGTTTCTGTCTAGTTTTTGGGGATTTTTCTTGAAAATCCCCCACAAAAAATAGGATTTTTTTTGATATTAGGGTTTAAGCTTAAGTTGTTTTTTTTGGGGGATTTGGCGATAAAGTTTGTATTTTTCTTTGATCCAGGAAATTTGTATTGAAAGTTTAAGTTCAATGGTTTGGATGGAGCCTGGGTCTTCTGCTTCTAGTAATGGGAGTAGAGAGAAAGGGGCTATTGTTGAAAATGGGTGTATAAAAGGAGCTGATAATACTAGTGTTTCAGCTGCATATGTATCTCCTTTACGGAACAAATTCGAAGGGAAAGATGCTTTGTCATATGCAAATATTCTCAGGTCGAGAAACAAGTTCGTGGACGCGCTTGCTTTGTATGAAAGTATTATTGAAAAGGATGGTACAAATGTTGAAGCGTATATAGGCAAAGGGATTTGCTTACAAATGCAGAATGCAAGTAGTCGTGCGTTTGAAAGTTTTGCGGAAGTTATTAAATTGGAGCCGGAGAATGCTGTTGCACTTACACATTGTGGGATTCTATACAAGGATGAAGGCCACCTAATGGAGGCTGCTGAGGTCTGCTCATTGTTGTTGTACGATTATTATTACTATATCTTAATCTTAATGCAAGGGTACATTGTTGAGATCATTCATTCTGTTTCATGTGTAGTGGTGATCATGTTGTTTGGTTATGTTTTGATTAGTATTCCCATGCTACTCACCTGATTCATGCGTGTTATACTATAATCCTCTCGATGCAAGGTTTTCTGTAACTTGAGATGCTGTAGTATTTGGTGCATATCTATATTTACATGAAGGATTTTGAGAACCTCACTGTTGAAACAAAAATGTCAATACTGCTTCAAAAAGGTCATTAATTAGCAAACCTGTCAAGCTAGGTACATGATAGGAAACTATAAGTGAAAATGATACTTACCCTGCACAGTTAATTCCATGACACAAGTAGCTATATCTCTACTGATGGTGGAAATATAATTTTATGTTACTAGATTTGATCTGTACACAGATGGCCATCAGTATAAACAAGACTCTGAAAAATCCCTGCAATCTGTAAGTTGTGAAAATGCCCTGACCTTTTTTTTTTGGAGGATTAATAATATTTGACAGATATGGGATTTGAATCTACACCTTTTGGGCCAGAACCTACTCGAAATGGACTATTTGCTCATTTGAGAATTGAGGTATAAGGGTTATGATGATAGGATATAGATTTCGTCAAGTATCTTTAGAAAAATGTAACCGATAATGCTCGTTTTGTTGGCTCTTGTATTCATACTTGAGGCGAGGGTCAGTCTGATGCAATGCTAGCTCTGCAGTATTTTGCCTATACAGTATTCACTTGTTTGTCATCTATATTTTCCTTGTGCTTAATGGATCCTTTTTAGTTTATGATTGTGGAGCACTCTGAAACTTGGCAACTTTATTTACTGCAGTCATATCAGAAGGCCTTAAAAGCAGATCCTACTTACAAACCAGCTGCTGAATGCCTTGCCATTGTATTGACGGATCTTGGTACTAGTTTAAAGATAGCTGGCAGCACTCACGAGGGAATGCAGAAATATTTTGAAGCTCTCAAAATAGATCCTCACTATGCTGTATTATCTCTTTCCTCTGTCATACGTGTTTTCTTTCTATTGGCTTGTACTTATGCGCTTACAGACTCTGTATGGCTCTGACAAATGTGTATGTTTACCTGTAGCCTGCATATTACAACCTTGGAGTTGTATATTCTGAGATGATGCAATATGATATGGCTCTTAGCTGTTATGAGAAGGCTGCACTGCAAAGGCCTATGTATGCTGAAGCGTATTGTAACATGGGTGTAATTTATAAGAACCGCGGGAATCTGGAGTTGGCTATTTCTTGCTATGAGAGGTATTTTTTATATTCATATATCTGAGTGTATGCACCTGCTAGCACGTTACATGTAGCATGTATCACGTAAGATGGGACTCACTTTTTGTGTTCTGTGATTAGGTGTTTGGCTGTGTCTCCGAACTTTGATATCGCAAAGAATAACATGGCAATAGCCTTGACGGACCTAGGAACAAAGGTGTGTTTTTATTTTGAACACTTTGTTTTAGCTGTTCCTGTAACTAGCAGTGTTTATATATCATTTCACCTGTTTCCTAAAAAAATAAGAAACCATAATTGTACTCAACTGCGAACATTTGTTTGTAGTTGTGCTTTTTTCTTGGTTAAGTTGGACTTGTATTTTTTTCTGTGTTGCAACGATACGGAAACGGTATCGGATACAAGATACCAATACGCTACTATGATACACCAACTTGAAAAACTAAAATACGGCGATACGGCATACTCAATATTGATCAGTAGTTCAACATACGTATATTATATATAAAATAGAAACTCAACAAAATACATACATGTGTTTGCATGATTAAAATATAATTTGTATGATTAACCTCACTGAAGAGAGAAAAAGTCTGGATAAGAAGGAAGAAAGTCTAGAGCAAGATCAGTGGACAGATTCGGAACTAATATTTTGTCACTATAGTTAAAACTTCTCATAGAATCTAGTAAAATATCCAAATTTTCTAATATTTAGTCAAGGTTTTCTAACTGAGTTGTATCTTTAAGTATTGGGAGTATTACTACGCGTATCCGTGTAAATACGTATCGATACGGCTGATTATTTTTTTTAGGCATATCGTTGTAACACAGATTTTTTTTAGCTGTTATAAGTGGTGAAATTTTATTTGAACTTCCAATTACTTAGGTTAAACTGGAAGGGGACATTAACCAAGGTATTGCATACTATAAGAAGGCTCTGTTCTACAATTGGCACTATGCTGACGCAATGTACAATCTTGGTGTTGCATACGGGGAAATGATGAAATTTGACATGGTATGATATGCAAAGCTCACGTAACTTTTCCTTAGTAGTCTGTTTAACTTTGTTCCTCCTTCCTTGGTAAAGTGTGGATTAAAACTTCTATAACTTGGCCCTGTAGATTCTTCGTTTTCTCCTTGTATAGTACATCTGAAAGTGTTCATGTTTCTTAAGTAATGTCTGACTGAAGCAAATTTATTAAACTACTTCTATTTTTGAAGGCTATTGTATTCTATGAACTTGCATTGCACTTTAATCCCAACTGTGCGGAAGCATGCAACAACTTAGGAGTAATATACAAAGACAGAGACAACCTTGACAAAGCTGTAGAATGTTACAAGGTAAGTTTCATCTTTTTTTTTTTTTTGTTAGATTAGTATTTGTTTTTTACTTCTATCGAAAATTCCTTTTTTTTTTTTCTTTTTTCTTTTTCTTTTTCTCGTCGTTGGTGCTTATACATCAAGTTTTTAATGGAGATGAATGACATTAATACATTTTCATACTTTTGCAGTGGGCGTTGTCAATCAAACCCAACTTCTCACAATCACTTAATAATCTTGGTGTTGTCTACACTGTCCAGGTTTACTACTTTATTCATCTAAGTGTTATCGCCCATGTAGATTTATGTTATTATTCATCTAAATGTTATCTCCTATGTAGATTTATGTTATTAAATCGTTCTATATTGTTAATTTATATTTGAAGGGAAAAATGGATGCTGCAGCAGCCATGATTGAGCAAGCTATCCTAGCAAATCCAACTTATGCAGAGGCTTACAATAACTTAGGTATCTCCTCTCTTTCTTACAATAACTAATGTGTAATGTTGAACCCATATTTGATGATTATTTTATATTTATGGTGTCCGGTTTCGAGTGACCTTGTTTAGTAAGTTTCTGTTTTTGGATCAGTGTCCTTCTTTAGATTGATCTGGGACCGCCTAATGACCTCCATTGGGATTTTCCTTCTTCTTTTTCTTGAATCGACATCTAGGAGATGGTGCATTACTTGATGAAATCCAATTTGGAAACTTATCATTTCTTTGTTATATTTTTGGAATCTCATCGAGTTCAGACTTTCTCATTATCTTGATGAAATGGCTTCTCTTCAATGAACAGGGGTTCTTTATAGAGATGCGGGCAATATAACTCAGGCTATCGAGGCTTATGAGCAATGTCTTAAAATAGATCCCGATTCACGTAATGCAGGACAGGTATAATTAATTTTCTTGCTAGCTTGGATGCTTCTGATCATAAACTACAATGCTACTTCTTATTTGTATAAAAGAAATGGTTCTGTAATTTTACAAGGAGACTCCGTGCAATTGTTATATGTGTAATGTATCTACCATTACTATTTCTGACAGAATCGGTTGCTCGCAATGAACTACATAAATGATGGCAAAGATGATAAACTTTTTGAGGCTCACAGGTATTTGTAGAACTTTTGCCTTCAGCATTCGACGTATAAAATTGTCTTTTTGACTCTTTCACAAAAGGCAGTATTTTGGTACTTTAAATATTGTACTGTGTTCTATTTATTTCCATACCGCAAACTTGATGTTCAGTGTAATTATTGACTACCATGGAAGAGACAGTTGTTAATCAGCGTAATTGGATCCTCAATATTTAAACAATTTTAACTGATCCAAATCGTTTTCTACTTGAGTCTTAATATGAATTGAAATGTGTAATGCAGGGACTGGGGTAGACGCTTCATGCGGTTATATCAACAGTATGTGTCATGGGACAATCCAAAAGAACCAGAGCGACCGCTTGTTATTGGATATGTTTCTCCGGATTATTTTACTCATTCCGTCTCTTATTTCATTGAGGCACCTCTTATCTATCATGACTACTCAAAATACAAGGTTGTCGTGTATTCAGCTGTTCTTAAGGTAATTTTTTTTTATCTGGCCTTATTTATACAACTACCTCCACAAACATGAGAACCATAGTTAATGATGTTATTTTCTTCGTGGCACTAATGTTGTTGTGATTGTTATTCAATTATACTACAGGCAGATGCAAAAACTAACAGATTCAGAGAAAAGGTTTTGAAAAAGGGTGGGATGTGGAGAGATATATATGGAATTGATGAGAAGAAGGTTGCAGTCATGGTTAGAGAAGATAAAATCGACATATTGGTAGAACTTACTGGTCACACGGCCAACAATAAGTTAGGAATGATGGCTTGCAAACCAGCTCCTATCCAGGTATTTGTCATGCCCCATCCTTATCCTATATATAATTATTTTTTTCTTACTTTGTTTTTGCATGATCGTGATTGCCTAATCTTTTCACATGTTCCATTCATATTTTTTGCAATTCCACGAGTATTCTGTACTTATTATGGTGTCCAGACATAAAATTCTCTTGTTCTGTACTAATCTAGGTTCTAATTTGTACTGAAATTGCATCCCCTTATGACTGTTAAATGAATTATAAGGTTTTGAGGCGCTGCAGTTTCTGAAACTGTTTTCTTGGTTTCGCTTCTTTAAGCTTTTTCATGCATTTATCTTGCAAGTATTAACAATCATTAGATTCTTAAACAAATGCTTTTGGTTGACATGTCTCTCTACAAGACATTGAAATACAGCTGAGTGGTTATCTTGTTGTATTTCAAACACCAGAGCCTGAGTCTTTGTAACCGCATAACTTCTTTTTGCTTGTAAAGTTGTAAATTTAGCTTGATGAGTTGGTCTGTTTGTCTTTATTGTAGGTCACGTGGATTGGATACCCGAACACAACTGGTTTGCCTACCATTGACTATAGAATCACTGATTCGTTTGCTGACCCTTCTGATACAAAGCAAAAGTAAGCCATATTTTCATTGTATTTTCAGATTTTTTTCCTTACTTTAACCGCTTGGTTCTACTTCCTACATATATTCAGCTAAAAATATCACTTTATAGATTTTAATGGTGAGTATGATTGTGTTGTTAAATATGACAGGCATATTGAGGAGCTGGTTCGGCTGCCTGACTCCTTCCTTTGTTATACACCTTCTCCTGAAGCCGGCCCTGTTTCTCCAACCCCAGCACTTTCAAATGGTTTCGTTACTTTCGGTACCTTCAATAATCTAGCCAAGGTATTTCTTTGGAGGAGAACGAAACCAGCTTGTTTAGTTATAATGTTTGTTTAGTTGTTACTTATTAGTGTTGATCAATCTTTTCCAGATTACCCCAAAGGTCTTGGAAGTTTGGGCAAGGATTTTATGCGCTGTTCCAAATTCACGGCTTGTAGTGAAGTGTAAACCGTTCTGCTGTGATAGTATAAGACAGAAATTTCTATCAACATTGGAGCAATTGGGACTAGAATCGCTGCGTGTTGATCTTTTGCCACTGATTCTTCTCAACCATGATCATTTGCAAGCGTACTCCCTCATGGATATTAGGTAAGAAATTACCTGGTTAATCCATTGTTTCTGTATTGGAGCATTTATCAGGAAGATCTGTCATTTCCCAGTACAACTTTATTGATTTACCTAATTGACACTCAAGATCCTCTACGTTTAGGAGGATTTTTGAGTTTTCTATAAAGAAAGTCATTTAATTACCTGGTTGCCTTACACTAATGTTTAACCTCACATACACAAGGATGTCATAGTTATAAACCTCTAGTTTTTTTTTTTAATACTGTGATAATTCTGTGCTGAAATTGTAGTTTAGGTTGTTTTTATTCCTTTCAGCTAGCATGTTTGTAAACTCTTGTTGCTTTTGTATTTATCACGTTGAAAGTTTTCTGATCTTATTTCATCTTTCCCGTTAAGCTTGGATACTTTTCCGTACGCGGGAACAACAACAACTTGCGAATCCTTATATATGGGAGTTCCGTGCGTCATAATGGCCGGTTCTGTTCATGCACATAATGTTGGTGTGAGTCTCCTAAGCAAAGTTGGTGAGTAACAAACACTTTATCATGCCATCTACATTTACAGCTCCTTATTTTGTCCTGCTAAAAAATTCAACCTTTTGCCTATGATGATGTAGCTATCAGCTTATCATCTTGTCCGATGTATTATCAACAACCTTTCCTGGTCAAGTTTGTTTGAAATGATTTGGCTTTTAAGAAAGTTATAGCTACTTTAGTTTGCTAGTTCTAATGCTTCGATTCTTAATAGAAGAACTAGTCTCAGAATATCTCTCAGGGTCTCTAACCTCCCGCCCTTTTGTTTTTCTCTAGGCTAATCTGTATACGATATCTCAATTGAAGGGTAATTCCTTACAGTGGTTTAATTAGTTTTCTTTATTGTTAGACAAAAACACCCAGAATATTTCCAAGCTTGTGAAATTAGGTGATGTCCGAAATAGCTTGGGTAGGATATTTTTTCCTAGCATGGCCTGTGTCTATAACTTCTCTGTTGCAGTTTACGTGTTTCCTGTTTTTTTCACCAATATACATTTCGTGCTCATTAAATAACAGATCCTAATGATAGGCTTACACCACCTTCATTTCTTCTCAAACGAAATAAAAATAAAAGCAAATTTGGTTACCCTTCTAATGGAAGTTTATCTGAAATAAACACAGGGTTGGGACATCTAGTTGCTAAAACAGAAGACGAGTATGTTAAATTGGCGGTTCAGTTAGCCAACGACGTCACAACTCTTTCCCGCCTAAGGATGAGTCTCCGTGGTCTTATGGTGAAGTCCCCTGTTTGCAACGGATCAAATTTTATTCTGGGGTTGGAATCAAAGTACCGTCAGTTATGGCATAGGTACTGTAGAGGTGACATGCCATCACTCAGACAAATAGAAATAGCACAAAAACAACTGCAGGAGGAACAGCGTCGACAGCAGCAACAGCAGCAGCAGCAGCAGGTTGTTATTGAGGAGTCAGCAGCTAAATTCTCCGAGTCAACAAGGATTACGACTCCGTCAAAAGCAACTAATTCATCTCCAATCAAGGCCAACGGATTTAGTAAACCAAACTCATCACATTCTCGTCAATCACTTCCTGTAAAGAAGAAAACGGAGTTAAATTGAATTGGCATCCTAATTCATGAAGATCACTTCTTAGTTGTTTTGAGCTTTCATCGAAGAAGAGATTATATGGGGAAAGTGATGATTCTGGTCCAGCAATACTTCCTCTTGTATGGGTTGGCCTTTTCAGCTGAATCTCACTTCTCGTTTGAGCCGAATCTTATACTTGTCATACTCCACATGTGTATACTTATTCAAACATTGTGTCAGTGTCAGTGCCAGTGCGAGCAGCCACAGGCACAAGTGTCAAGCGTCTCTTCTCGGGGTACCCTATCTTTAAGGGCCCCCATTTTGTCTTCCTAATATTGTTATACATATTCTTACCTCTGTAGATTTAGAAAAATGATGAGGTTCTGTATCTTTCAGCTTTTAATATGAAGGTGATTTAAGATTCCAACTTCTTAGCTTAGTGATATTATTGTGAATTTTGTAGCCCTGAATGGAAAAAAAATTCTGGTAATCAGCCTAACCCAATGAGCAGGCCATTGAATTTATCAGCTTAACACAAGGGAAAGTTGCTGAATGGAGTTGACATGACATGCACCAGACTATATAAACTGAAGTAGTGGACAGTCTGACTGGTTTGTTTGTGGCTGATTGAAACGTAATTTCTTAGAGCCACATCCAGCTCCCGTAACATTGGACTCTAAGAAAGCAGTGGACAGCAAAGGCCTAAGCAAAAGCAAGGCATCACAAATAAGCCCAAGATAAAATGCCGCACATCACATCAAAACAAAAACACACACATAGAGTGACCTTCCACATTAGACCGCTGGCATGTAATTAGTTGCCTAGCATGGTTAGATACAGTAAGCATATCATCGCTGATTAGGTAAAAGTCAAATTACAGTAAGCATATCATCGCTGATTAGGTAAAAGTCAAATTAGTTAGATGAGATAAGGGAAATTAACATTTTGCCGTGTATTTCTTCCTTTCAGCATAAGTAATTTTCATAAAAAAAAGAAGAAGGTAAAAGTCAACTTCCCAATGACCCGGAATAATTTTGACCGGACCAAAGAAATATGTATTTTTTTTTTCTTCTCCTGAGAAATAAGGCATTTCATAGAAAAACTAGCATTCCAAAGAGGCACAATTACACCCGAAGTAGAGCCATCTAATATAGAGAGTTGTGAGGTTCTCCTTATATTAGATTTATCTCGCAAGTTGTTTAGAGATATAAGCCGGTGGGAGATTATCCCAATCCGTAACAAAGAGTTTTAGCATGCTTAGCAAGAGCATCTGCTACTTCATTTCCTAGTCTAGGTACAAAATGAAAACCCAAAAGTTATGGCAATCTCTAGCTATATTAGAAGCTTCATTTAAGAGAACTTTGCTTCTCCAAGAGACCTCAGAATTCTTGCCTTTTAAGTAGTTGAACAAGCTTTGCGATCCTTTCAATCTTTGAAATTTCCGATGTTTTTTCTTTAGCCCATACCGCTGCCCTATACACTCCTTGCTTCTGCATCTTGTGGGTCTGGTGCGATTGATGGTCCTTCTGTGCCTCCTTCAAAGATTCCTGCATCATTTCTCAAAATTAAGGCAAAGCTTGAGGGGGTTATAGCTGAGTCCCAAGCCGCATCAATGTTAATCTTTAGTGTATTATTCTCTGGGGCCATCCAAATTGGTTTAGGTTTTACTGTATTCTTATGTTGCTCTACTTGTTTAGTGCCTTTTCTATTCCAAAAAAGGAGATGTCTTTGGATGTCCTGAGATAATTGTGTTACTGATCTAGTTTTTGATTCAAAAACTCTGTTGCATCTTTCTCTCCATATCATCCACATTATGGTTAAACCTAACTCAAGAGATATCTCTTGCCTTGGGTTATGAATCCAATCTTTATATAGATCTATCAAAGAGGTAGAGGGGTCTAATTGTAAGGACAGAGGGTTAGGAGCTGACTCCTAGACTTCTCTAGCATAAGGGCAGTGGAAAAGTAAATGCTCTATAGTTTATAGTTCTTCACCACACATGGTACAATTAGGGTTAATATCATCAACTTTACCATAAAGATTAACATTAGTAGTAATGGCATTCTGCAGGCATTTCCAAATGAACACTTTAATCCTTTGTGGCACTTCCAATTTCCAAATAGAGTCGGGTAAAAGGAGGCTAGTTATTTTACATTCTGATTCATTCAATTTATCATACATAGATTTAACCGTATAGTCTCCAGTTCTAGTAAGGGTCCATCTTAATTGGTCTTTTTAAAGAAATATGTACTACTACGAGTAATTGACCCGTATTTCTGACTCTCCACTCTCCATTTCTCTATTTTTCCCTCTCTCGTTTCGACTTTCGTACTGAAAGTGAAATCCTCTGGGTTTAATTTTGGAGAAAATCATCATCTGATTGCAAACACGAATTCATCCCTGTATCGACAAGTTCAGATGTTTGGGTTTAATTTTGGAGAAAATCAGTGCAGACTTTGGTTTCATCAACAAGTTCAAATGTTTGGGTTTGATTTTGTGTCTTTAGATTCAATTCTGGTCCTATTATTCTTATCAAAGCGATTATAGATGATAAACTTGTGCACAACGAAGGAATACGAGTTCTTTCGGTATTAAGTTTCAATCAAAAGCCTTTCTTAGAGCTTTTGGATGAAAAATGTGCCAAACTCCTGTGTTTCCCTTTTAGGGTATGCAACTAAACTCTATTTCGCTTTATGTATAGTGTAGCACAGTTCAGTATTAAGTCACCCTAAAAACTCTAAATTAGATAAACAAGTATGTATGTATGTATGTATGTACATAGTAAACAAGCATATGTATGTATGTATACATAGTAAACAAGTATGTATGTATGTATGTATGTATGTAAACAAGCATGTATGTATGTATGTATCATAGTATGTATGTATGTATGTATGTATGTATGTATGTATGTATGTATATATATATGTATCACCCGGCCTACGGTCGGGGATCATCCTTTTTAGAGTTTTGTTTATTGTTCATTTGTTTGGTCGGTCGATAGGTATCTTCCCATACAATTTCAGTCCATGGTCATAACAGATTAGTTCCAATATTTAGTTGATCGTGTCATATTATACTGTGTTAGTTAGTCGGCGCATAGTAGCGTGTTTAATTAGTTGGATCATAGTAGACGGATAAGTCCGGGGCCATGGAGAAAATTTAAAGGCATATGTAGTGCCCACATTTAAATTAATGTGTTAGTTGGTCCTGTTTATAATAGTCGGGAGCATATTTAGTTAGTCGGGTCATAGCAGAACGGTTCAAATATTTAGTTGGTCGTGTCATATTATAGTGTGTTAGTTATTCAGGTCACAGTAGTGTTTTAATTAGTTGGATCATAGTAACCGGATAGGGCCGGGGCCTACGAATCTTGGGTCAGACGTAGTCCCGTATTAAAATTAGTCGTGATCTGTATACCATATTGATGCTCATTTTTCTTTTCGCTCATCTTTATCACCAAAATAAAAATAAAAATTATATACTCGATTAGGTGGTCAATCATTTTAATCAAATCTAGGTAGCGTATGAAAAAAGGTATAGATTAGGATAATTAGGGAATTAATAATTAACTCAGACCAATTAATTAGTGAATAATTAGGGCATTAATAATTAGTTAACCTGACAACATAAAATTTGTTGTTGTTTTGGTTTGTATTATCAAAAGTGCTTGGTATAACTCAATAAGTGGATGACAGGATGAGGAAAATCTATACAAGACTGTGGAAACTTCCTACTTTACCAAGGATCAGAAACAGTTTTTGTGGAAAGCTATCTCTAATATCCTCTTCACAAAAGAAGCTCTTGGTCCCGCAATTATTGGTGATGATGACTTATGCCCTATGTGCAATCTCCAACGAAACGCCACTCATCTTATTATGAGCTTGTAATTACTCAAGAGAAGTGTGGTTCTCTATCTCATTTGGAAAACTAATAATGGTGGCACATTGTCAGAATGGATCTGCAGTTGGTTTGATAATTTGCATAGTTGAACCATTACTGAGAATGATATAGTTAAGAGATCTATAATTGCCTGGAGCATATGGACGAGGAAAGATGTGATAAGGTGTTTCAACAAAGTAACTCTGTCTTGAAACAATCATTCATAAATGCAAGGCGATAATTGAAGAACACTCGGGCCTCTTCCTATGCACATGCCAAAAAAATGGTGTTTGGCATGCCAGGTGGCATGCCAAACCATTTGCGCCACTATGGGGAAACCGCTGAGCGATCGAATCCTTAGCGAGCGATAAAGTCTTTATCGCTGGCGATATTGTCAATATCGCTCGCTAAAAATAATCTTATTGGCGATACAATGGTTATCGCCAAGTAGTTATTACGCAACGGCTAGTTCCCATATGGTTCCTATATATACGCCATTTTACCTCGACGGAAAACTCACTTTGCTTCTAAAGATATTACTCATTTATTCTCAATTTAAGCTTCACAATGTCGAGATCCAATGAAGAAAGGGATATTATTATGAATAGGTTCAAAGTTCTGACAAGAAAGTTATCGTATGAGGTTGCAAGAAATTGACGAAGAGGAAGTCAAGATGAGAAACTAATCGAAACTTTGATGCTTGTACATACGGGTCAAATACCAAGAGTTCCGAGCCCAAAGAAGTATTATCAAGAAGATATACGTATCGAGGGAGGGAATTTTACCATCGAAGCTCATGCACGATTATTTTTTCCCAATTGTGTGTACTCCGATCGAGATTTTCAAGGTCGATTCCGCATGCCTCGTCATCTGGTGAAAAGATTATTGAAGAGCTTTGTCGAGTGGAACCTCAATTCAATTATCGGTTTGATGCACCTGAATATTAGAGGTCATAGTCCCGAACAAAAATTTACTTCGGCTTTAAGGATTCTAGGTTATGGCACTCCAGCGGATGCGAATGATGAGTACCTTCGTATGGGTAAAACAACTTATTACACTTACCTTTCATTATTCTATGAAGTAATGATTAATTATTTTGGTCCAACATATTTACGAAAACCAACCGACGAAGATGTTAGACAAATATTAAGGGAGAATGAGGAAAGGGGATTCCCAGGAATGCTAGGTAGTCTCGATTGTATGCATTGGGTATGGCATGGATTCCCTGTTTATTGGGCTGGTCAATATAAAGGTCATTATCCAAAACCATGAGTTATCCTAGAAGCCTGCTTGCTTCTTATGATTGTTGGATATGGCACGCTTTTTGGTCTTAGGGTTCAAAAAATGATATTAATGTTTTGCACAAGTCGCCTCTGTTTGAAGATTTGAAGTATGGAATTTTTCCATCTGTCCGTTTCATGATCAACGGCCATCAGTACACTCATGGCTATTATCTTGCGGATGGTATCTACCCAAAATGGTCCACCTTGGTTCAATGCTACCGTCAGCCTCCTGTTGGTGCATTGGGCCGTTCATACCGATATTTTAACGATGCCCAAATGACACTGAGGAAGGATGTGGAACGCGCTTTTGGAATTTTGAAGAGGAAGTTCGCTATCATTTGTGGCCCATATCGTGGGTTGAGTCCTCGTGAAATGCACAAGACTATGCTCACTTGCATAATTCTTCATAACATGGTAATTCAGGAAACCAGGCGTGATTCGGATTGGATTAACTACGTTGATGAAGACTTGAGGCCGGAGATTCGACCTGAAAGAGTCCTCCCTGCAAGGAATTATGGTCAAATGACTAACTACATTCAGAACCGTAATTTGTATGACCAGTTAAGAGATGATCCGAGATTGAATCTTTGGGCGAGCATGGAAGATGATTTTATGTATTTTTCTTAATGTTTTAGCTTGGTTTAAGTTATGTATTGTTATTTTTCTAATTAATAAACTTCAACATTTCATTTCAAACTAATATTAATTGGAATGCATAACAACATATCAAATTAAAACTTAAACTAAAACATTAAAACTTAAACTGCTACATTAAACTAGTACTAAACTAGTACATTAATCATTTAGAGGAATTATTTCATCAAACTCATCATCAGTTCCATCATCATCATCTTCTTCATCACGGTTGTTAGTAAATCCAGCTTGCTTTTCAATTTGTGCTTGAATCCTGTCAAATTCGATTTGCCATACATGTTTTTGTTGGGTGTTCATAATTGAGGTGTTAGCTTGAAGAATGTTATGCTTGTCATAGTCAAACTGGAATTTTTCTTGAGAAAGACGACTTTTCTTACTCTCCCGGTTTTGAATTTCCTTTGAATGGATCTTTCCTTCGCGATGGTCTTTTGATAATCCATAAACTCCGCCATGTTAAATCCTACGGAACTCCCTCCTTCTTGAGCTAATTTTCTAGCCAGTTTTGCCCGATTCCTCCCTGGAAGTTTTCCCTTATTATTACCATCAACATAATTATTGAAAACTACGTTGGAATTTGAGCTTGTAGGGGTATCTGGTGAAGAATTTGATGGACCTTGTGAAAATGGTGAAGAATTTGGTGTTGAGGGAGAAGAATTATATGGTGACTTTTCGGGCACTATTTGATTATTTGCTAAGTAATCGGGATTATATTTGTTCAAACCCTTCAAAATATGATAACAACTTTCGAAAACCATTGTTGTTTACCATGTTTTCGTTGCCAATCTGCACGAACCTCTCTTTCAAAATCAACATCGGTCGACCCTTTGTCCTTTCCTTTTCTCTTGGCTTGCATTATCAATGCAACATAAGCGGCTACTTCAGGTTGATTACAATGAAGTGTTCGACAATCCTTTTGCATCACGACCATTGATGTTCATGGTTTGTTCTTCATATTTTTGAAATATATTATCCCACATGGTGTTACCATGTTGTTGTGCACCACCGATATAATCTTGGGTAAAAAAAACATAATTACGACAAATACATTCATCTTCTATCATGGTGTATTTTGCACCACGGACTCGGTTCTTCTTACCTTTGCCTTGAGTTTGTTCTTGTGAATCCATTTTACAAGAAAATATAATTATAGAGGAGTTGTGATAGTTTTAGATTTGAAAAAGATAGAGAAATTAAGAAATTCTAGAGAGATTTAGAATTTTTGGTGTGAGTTGATATGAGTTTGAAATCAGGTATTTATAGAGGGGGGAAATTGTAGCCGTTAGATGATGATCTGGTCAGCGATTATCATAGTATCGAGCGATAGCTTGACTGTCGCTGTCGAGTGAATGACCATCGAACGATTTTTTGACCATCGAGCGACCAAGACTCTATCGCTCGCTGGAAACTCTGTCGTGTATGCCTATATGCCAGGAAAAACATATTGGCATATGAGTTTGGCAGTTTGGCATACCCATAGTGGGTGCATATATGCCAAATACCATGTTTTGGCATGTGCATAGGAAGAGGCCTCAAGAATGGTTGTTCATATCTCCAATATCTCTCATAAAGTGATCAGATAGAATGCTCATTAGATTCCACCCCCCATAAACTGTCTAACTTTAAATTTTGATGGTTCTTTTGATGCAAATAATCTTACTTGAGGTATTGGTCTAATCATTAGAAATTTTGCAGGTGCACAACAGGCAGCAAGGTGCATCTACCCGAATGAAGTCAGAAGTGCAGAATAAATTTGAGTGTATGGGTTTGTGGAAAGCTGTGCAATGGGCAAAAGAGTTAAATCTTGAGAGAGTTTATTTTGAGATGGATGCCAAGGTTGTTGCAGATGCTGTAAACAATGATAATAACGCCATCGATTGGAGACTACATCATACTTGCGGATATTAAAATTTTATTTTTATTTTTACCTCTTGGAAACTCTCCTATATTCCAAAAGAGCGAAATAAAGTAACCGATATTCTAGATAAGATGGCTAGAACAGATAAAATTTCTAATTCCTGGGGCTGTTCTTCCCCTACTACAATTTTCATCAAATTTTCTGTAGACTCTGATGGTTATTTTCAATGATGTTGTAGTAAGAAAGGTAGTCGTTCACTCGGACTTGATGAGATTGATTTTAAGAATTAATAAAAGAAAAGAAAAGAAAAATATATACAAATATTGTCACAGGATGATCGAAGAGATGTGCTGGGACTCAGGATTCGGCCAAACTCATAACAAAAGGTTCAAATATTAATTCTTTTAACAATTATCGCTCAACAAATAAAAACATGGACTCTTATTTTTGCCAAGATAGATTCTCAAAAGATTGGTTGTAAATCCTAAGCATGATGTATCAAAACATTTAAGCTAAGCATACCTCATCAAATGAAATGACAACCAATTAATTCAAATCATATTTCAATTAAAATTAATGCAAAAGTCTTAAAAAAGAATTAAATAATTTTACCCATGTATGAAATTCGTCTTCCTCTGTCGTCCCAGTAATGGGGTCTAGCTCATCATGTTGGAAACACACTCAAAATATGATTTTATTGCTCAAAGGTGCTTACAAATGATGAAAAGGAGAGAGATCAAATAAACCAGGAATTTGCAACGCATGAGAAGCGTTACAAACCATTGTTACAGCGTACGATAAATGGTAAATGTCGCTGTAGCAATACGACCCATGGTGATGTGTCGTTGTCACTGTAGCATTTACGACAGCCCTCCGTGCGTCTTATGTTCTTCGTGTTCTTCAGAACGACACTCTTTATGTGTCCTCTGCAACTATTTCTTCCTGCTGCTGCTGCTGCAACTCCTCCTGCAGCCTGATTCTTCATCCTCAGCCTACCCCTAACTCTCCATCCTCCATTATGTGACGCCATAAGCCTATTTATACGCCTTGGACCAAGAATAATTCCTCATAACTCCAAATAATCTCGTCATAACTCATATTATTCTTCACGACCTGTTAAGGGAATAATTCCCGATTCTTCCATTTCTCACGCGCTTTGAATGTGTAAAATCACTCCAAATCGTTAAAAACACCTCCCTGAAGATGAATAGCACGCTGCAGCCTCACGAAAACTTGCCAGATACAACATGGAATATCCCGAGAATAACTTGCTTGCCCTTGTATTGACATAACAAGTTTATTTCATAAAAATCTCTGATTGAATCTCCTTAGAACAGCCCCAAATCTGGAACCCTAAATCTGCACCTATTTTTCCCGCCAAAACATAAAATTCAAATGAAGAAGAAAGGGTTGCCCCTTATCCAACAGTAGGGTGCGAATAGCGGTGTCAACCGAGGTGCCCCTTATAAATTGAGGTGCCCCTTATCCAAAGTAAGAGTCCGCATAGCAAATGTCCTCCGGGGTGCTCCGCATAGTTTTTCGAGCCGAATTTTCCAAAAATGTTTATACCCCCAAAAATACCTACACACACATAAAACACCATAATGAGTACAAAATCGAGTGCCAACAATATATAGTATTGAGATCAAATTAGACACAAAAATGTGTCTATCAAATACCCCCAAACTTATTATTTGCTAGTCCTCGAGCAAATTTATTCTAGAAAATAAAATGACTACACTTAGCACGCGAAGCCGTTAAACCGCTAGGTGGCCCTAGTGGCGGAGTGTTGTCTCAGGAGGGTTTACAAGAGGTGTACCCACAAAACCTTTATATTCAGGACCCTAGCTATCTACGGAGTAACCTTGGAAAGCACTAAAGAATCTCCTTGGTTGGCATACTTATTGACTACGGGAGGAAGTACCACGATGCGAAATTCCAATTGATGTACACGAGTTTGCACTCAAGCATACTAAAATTCATATAAAGTGACAGAGCTCTACTCAGGTAGTTTCTGGACATCATAAACCAGAG
The DNA here is from genome assembly GCA_023531295.1 of Papaver armeniacum. Lineage (NCBI taxonomy): Eukaryota > Viridiplantae > Streptophyta > Magnoliopsida > Ranunculales > Papaveraceae > Papaver > Papaver armeniacum. Next base: position 94,727 of record JAJJWW010007424.1, read on the forward strand.
TCAACCAATCACATGGAAAGATTAAGAAGATGGATGTAGAGAAAAACATAGATGTTGACTAAGGTGAACCTATCCTAATGGACTGAGATACCGGTATGACTAATATCAACACAACTGGCATATACAATGGAACCATTGGTCGATAATCCTAACTCTAGGTCAACTCAGCTGTATTTATTCCGGTTGGTCCGGTGGTATGGTCTTTTTTTTTTTTTTTGTAGCTCAGCCATTCTATTTTACCCTAGCAATGGTAAATAAAAAAAAAAGAAGTGATCAGGATTCTTTCGATGTTTCCATCCCGAGGATATGTCGAAACTACCATGTTTTCTTTTCTAACACCTGACCTCTGTGCTTTTATGAATAGACTCTTCTAGATGTTTCCATCTAATCATATTGGTTCCTCAACTCCTACAACCAAGATGTTCCCATCCACTTAGATTAGTTAGTGCCAACCTTAATAAGCATAAATTTCTAGTCTCTGGAGTTTATTTATTGCAACTAAAAAGTTTCTCCCATACCCCCAAACTTAAATCTAACATTGTCCTCAATGTTCTAAAGATGAAATTAAAAGCATGAACAATGAGAAACTGTTACCACTTGAAGAAAAGAGTTAAGGAAAAATATTACTGTGTTGCAAGAGCATGTTACCTCCCAAGAAGTGCTAAGTTTAAAGTCTTCAGCCAGACATTGGAAAGGATTAGTCACCTCGAAGAATCATATAGCAATAGCCGGAATAACTGCGGGTCATCTGGATCAAAAAGTGCTAACCACAAGAAGAGGAGAATGCAACAGACCAGGAAGATATCCAACACGCCCTTATCTATTTTTTTATTTAGGACAACTACATATAGTTGTGGTTCGGTGATGCGTGTCGTAACCACAACAAATTAATTAATACTTTACTACCTAATTAACAAGTAATATAGGGTAGTCAAGGTCGATCCCACGAGGAGCACGAGATTCTAGTTGTAAAAGTTGTCACGAAAGGGGGGTGTAAAAAGCAAAATAAAAATAAACAAAACAATTAAAAGATAAAGTTGAAAGCAATAAGAGAGACAAGATCAAGGAATCCTTCTTCGTTACGAAACAATGAATCAAGTTATGTTCTTTTCCACTTGTTATTAGTCACTGATTATCACCAACCGTAGGATAGCAGGTCCGCTTAGCTAGCCCCAAAATCCCTAATTTCACTGAGTAACAGGTCCGCTTAGTTATCAGATTCTATTCAAAAGAACCACCGTGAGGTCCGCTTACAAGATGTAATTCCCCGAATGCATTAAGATTTATGAATTTAGGTTTAGTACTAGTAGTTAAACTCGGTTCGCTTGGTTCACTTTCTAGCGTTGTTTCTACACACAATTGCTCCACGGAATCCCTCGCAAGGTCTCGTGTTTTCTACTTGTGTAAAGTGTCGAGAAACGATTACGTATTCCCTAACTTATACTAGATTTAGATCAATTAACAAATCAATTTAGCGTGCACTCCAAACAATCTATCAATCAATCATGAGTGTCTTTAAGATCACTCCTATTAGTAAAAACAATCGATAATCATGTGAAAAATCTCAAGGTAGAATTGAAAACAAAAACTCAAATCATGTTAAGAACTAGGAATTCATCCTCAATCAATAAAATTAACTACTCATGTTAAAAGAGTTCACACAAAGAATAAGAAAAGAAAAGAATTGTGTGTGTAGAAAGGTGTGTAGAAGTTGTAGAAAACTTCTCTATTTATAGGCTTCAAAATTCTCCAAATCTTCCAAGGATTAGAATCCTTTTCCTTTTGCAATTCAATTTCCAATTCCAAGCTTTTCTCAACTCTTCACCTTCTCTTTCCAAATTTGAGTCCAATTCTCCATCCAATTCCTAGCCCAAGTCTTCATACCCATGAGAGAAGTCCATAGAAAGTTCTGGAATTTTGCTCGCCGGAAAACTGGGATTATGGTAGGAATTTGGCGGAAAAACGCCGGCCACTGAAAATTTCGTCGTCGGGAGAATATTCGACGGAATATTCGTCGATTCACAGATTAGGACTAACGGTCAAACGGGTCAACCGTCAGTCAGCTGTTAGTCAACAGTCAAGGTAGAAAAGAGTCGACCAATGAGTCGGTGGTCGACTCGGTCTTAGTCGGTGAGTCACTGAAGTCAACTCGGAGTCAACTAAGTCGGTTGACCCGAGTCGGTCCGAGTAGCTGTTGCTGACTTTGCACTTGCCTTGCGAGTTCACGGCCAAGATGGTCATCTGTTGCTCCTTCGTCACGGCCTAGATGGCCCCGCCGGCCCGTGAACCTTCTCTCATCTTGATTCAAGCAACACAAAGCTCATTCCTGTCATTTCATTGCATGATTGCCTTGGCTTCTACAAAACACCACATTCACCATTTGCACTCGGCTGCATCTTTCTCCTCTCTTGAGTCTTGCTTTGCACCGCTGCGCATCGGCTCCAATTCCAACCCTAGCAGCACCTCCTGAGTTGCAACCACTCCATTAGCTATACCATTTCAGGCCCAAGCCACTGCAGACCACCATCTCCCTGATTTCACTACTAGTCCATTCATTCACCACCTGCTGCAACTCCACCTGCTGCAATATCCTTGGCATCCAAAGCACAGCTCCTGCTCAACTCCTGCCATCAAACCAACTCAGTCCGGCTCATTGCATCATCACAGGCCACCAGTAAACTCCAAATGCGAGAACCACTTAATAACCCTCATTCTCTCCACAGTGACCACTTGCCAGGCTCAAAGCCAACAATCTTCCCCGTAACTCAATTTCAATTCATTCTCCATTGCAATCCCCAGTTCATGCTCAAGCCAACCTGCAATTGCAACCTCGGCCATCATGACCAACCATTCATCACTTTGCCGCAACACATTTCATCCATATATTAACATCAACATCTTCTCCACCTTCAATTCAAGTGCCGGTACCTTGATGTCAACACAAACCCCAATGCGTATGAGCGACATCTTTATTCTCCCCGTAATCATTTACAAGCCTAACATTTATCTAGTTTTCAAGCTCATTTCCACATACAAAGACAAGGCTCAATCTCACAAAGCACCACCATCTCGCTTTCACGGCAACAACAAGTCTTGTTCGAACCCTAGTTAATCACCATCAATAGCGCTTCTCGATCTCCCCCAGAGACTCAATTAACCAAGACCTATTTTTCTTTATCCGAGCTTCTCATCTCTGTCAACACAGAACCACCACCTCCACAATCACAACCCAAAGACCCATCCCAGGCTTTCTCATCGTCTCTTGGTTGAACATCGTTCTCAATTTAACCCCAAACCCATCTAACAACGGCGGAAGTACCATCCTCTCTTCTTTGCCCAGATTCAATTTTTAAACCAAACCCTAAGCGATTTCATCGTCGATTCTTGATCTCTCGGTTCTCTTATTTCAACATGACTACACAATCATTAACTGTTCTCGCTCTCTGTTCTTAGTTTGATTTATTTTGCTAACCATCATCAATCACTCTCTTCTCTCGGTTTTCACTCAGTGACAGCGTCTCAATCTCCTAATTTCCTCCGGGTTTCGAGTTCAATCTCTCTCTCGACTTCATCTCTCGGATTCACTCAAATAGACTCATTCGATCCCCTTCTCAATTTGTTTTATCAACTCCGATTTTGAGACAGTGACCTCTGTATTTGATTGAGCAAAAACAATGATTGAGAAGTAATTCTCGATTTATTGTTCGGGTTATAGTTACATGGATCGGGTTTCGGTTATGGGTTAGGGTAGATGGATGGGCTTAGGTTAGGGTGGATCGGACATGTGGGCTTTGGTATGGGTTAGAGTTCGGGGTATGGGTGGATTCAAACACCCACTAAGTACACCCCAAGTGCTATTCTCACTCACTTCTTTTGGATAAGGGACACCTCTTTGACCTCCCCTTAACTATTATTGTCCTTTCTTGTAATTTGAGTCACCCCTTAACCTTAGCTGGGCTCCATATAGTATTCCCTCCTTGATGAAATGACAATTTTACCCTTTTGGCTCAAATAGGGTGATTTCTTCTTCTTTTCCTCCGTGCGACTCCAAAGTAGCTACAAAACTCAAAACAAGCGTAAAATACATAATTTACAAGAAAAATAGCAAAGAAAGCATAAACTACTAGATAGTAAAATAGGTGTATTCTACACCTATCAAATTCCCCACACTTAGACTTTGCTAGTCCTCGAGCAAATCAAACTAAAAACTCACAACTTCAAAGCGTTCAGCGTCACAAGCATCAAAGAGTTATGAGGACATAGAATTTACGCATGCTAGTAATAAGAAATTAGAAATACCAAAGAACATATTCTCGTTCTTAATTGTTGAGTGAGAAATAACCACACCATAATGAGAGAATGCGTGTTTGAGAAACGATCAATAAGCATTTCGCCTCGACTACGCCTCACCAAATAAGATTTTATGATAATTGCACTCAAAAAAGATGACTTTTTATGGTTCTCACATGTGTGCGGTAGGAATGAAGAGAGAATTCTGCGACACGTTGAATGGTGGGAAGGATAACTTCCGAAATTTTGAAAAACCCACATCTTTTAATATTTTGAAAAACCATTTTTCGACGATCTCTAAGAAAGGAAATCAACCATATTCCGAGGATGAGATTACTTACTCACCTTCACATCCGATCGCCAATTATGATAACACCACTCTCACGGCATCCAATAGAAACGTCTTAGCTCCTCGTCTTGATCTCCTTCGTCTTCGGTTTCAACTATTGATGATAAACCCTCGAATTTCATAAATCCTTAACAATTTATAACTCTTTTTACCTTAAATCCTTGTCGCTTGAAACTTCCTTATAAATTTTCCTTCCCCACGGCTCATTAACTAATAATAAGAACAAATATTTCTCTTGTTTTTCTTTTTCTTTTTTTTTTTTTTTTTTTTTTTTTTTTTTTTTTTTTCAAATTTTTTTTTTTTTTTTTTTTTTTTTTTTTTTTTTTCAAACAAGAGAAATTAAATACAAAAATAAACCATGGCCGTGGGAGAAGTATTTTACCACTTGATTCTTCACAACTTGTATCGCCTTGAAATCATAAACTTCAAAAATTCTCACCTTTTACTTTTCTTCGCTTTCATGAATAAGTCTTCATACTTGAATATAAAATTACCTCATTGTATTGTAAGTCCTCAACATATATGTGAATTCCGCTCTTTGTATGTTGCTTTACTTGTATTTGAAATTTGCTCTTTTTCCGTTAAGTTGCTTGTAAACCTTAAACTTTTCCAACTTTCCTTGTAGATTTTGATGTCGCTCCTTGTTGATGATGAATGTGTTTCTATGGATCCGTTGTTGTCGCGAGAGAGAATGGTGCTAACTGCAAATCGAACTACAAGAAGGAAGCTTTCATCCATGGACGTCACCCTCATGATTGACAAAATTAGCACTCAAGAGATCAAAGAGTAGTGCTTTTTATTGGTGGGAGGTTGGGTAGCTCACCATTCTACCGGAATTAACTTACGGTGACACACACTCAAAAGAAGCTCTTTAGTAAATGGAAGAATTCTGGTCGGTGCCTCTCATGATATGAATACGGGTAGTCTCCACTAATGATTGATCAGCAACTCTAATAACGCCTTTCTCCTGCACCAAATTCGCATCACCGGCATGATTAAATCCATTATTTAACACTCAAACAAACAAGAAATCCGAATGTAGTTCTCTAACATTTCCAAGTTCAATTATGTCGGTCAAAATCTCTATGTAAACATACCTAGAAGTATGCTAGGGACTCTAAAATCTTTAAAAGTTGGAATTTTTAAGTAAAACTTTTTTTTTTTTTTTTTTTTTTTTCAAAATTTTTAATTTTTTTGTAATTTTTGTTTGAAAAACATGCTTAACCACTCCCCACACTTAAACCTTACATTGTCCTCAATGTAATTGAATCCTCCTAGTAAAGTCAAGGTGGGAAATTTTAACATGATAAGAAACAAGAAAAGAAATAACAAAAAGCAAAAGGATAAGAAATACAAAACCGATGGGTTGCCTCCCATTAAGCGCTTGTTTTAAAGTCGACACCCGACTTGGCTCTTGCATGATTCATTCCCCATATACTAACAATCTGAAAATTTGAGGATCCACCCATAATACTGTTTTGCAAACAATAACTCCATACAAATATTAGCACAAGAAAATAATAGTGATGTTATCGCTCGATAGAAATTTCCCCCACACTTATTCTCGTCCACACTCGGAAGTGTATAAAGAACATAGAATTCGGGAACTTCCATGGTTTCCTTTTGGCAAACCTGCATGGTGTTAGCAACAAGTGTTTCCAATGGTGGATATTTAGAAACAAAATCATCCAAAAATACTTTCGAAGCACATACATCCAAACCAATAAGAGGTAAAGGAGAAGAATCAATAGGCAAAGGGTTAGACAAACCTTTCAAAAATTCTTGTATTATAGAATCCTCTTCATCCTTAAAAAATTCAAGTGAATTACTTACCTCTTGTATATCGTGGTCCTCTATTAAACCTTGCAACCATTCTTCGTCGTTTTCTACCTTAACCAACGTCTCGGCATCATTAAAATCATTCGCAAGTTCAATTGGGTCTTCCACAAAATCAATGAATGTGGTTTCATCCTCTATAATCATCTCTTCAACATTCTCATCATCGGAATCGGGCCATTCACAAAAATGAATTTCATCGGTATAGATTGTAAAATCTTCATGTGCGGGTGTTACACCGTTTACAACAATAGGTAAGTCACACCCAAACTCCTCCTTTTGAATAGGTGAAGGATCGTTATTATGATCCGGAGTTGGAATAACTTCCTCATTGTCGGAACATTCATACACTTCCGCGGACTCCCATCTTTCCTTAAGAAATTTTTGCCAAGCAATAAATGCATCTTCCTCAAGCTCTTCCTTTTGAATAGGTGCTTGATCATTATTAAGATCAAGGCTTGAGTAATCTACACTATCGCCATCAAAAGTATCCAAAGGTTTGTTAATTTGTTCGTATATTTTCTCCGAATTCCTTTGAATTTCTCGATGTGATTCTTGCATCTTTTGTTGAAGATCCCCAATCATGGCCAACATCTTATCCGCAAAACTAGAGATTTTCACGATCATAAACAAAATTATCCTCCCATCCTTGTGATTGTCCACCTACATACCCGTCATAAGGTTGTTGAGAATATCCATAATGTTCCGTAGGAATTTGATCATAGCCAAAAGATTGGTTTTGATTGTATCCTATGGATGGTTGGAAGTTGCCATAATGTTGAGGTTGAAAACCGTATTGAATGTTGTAATATGCTTGCTCTTGTCCACCGTACATGGAAAACCGATACACGAAATAAGATTCAAAAACCAAGTTAGATACGGAATAGAATCCAACAAAGCAAGAATAAAGCAAAAAGAAAAATAAAAACAACTAAAACCATCATTTGCTCCAAGAACTGGCAGCGCCAAAATTTGATGCGTGTCGTAACCACAACAAATTAATTAATACTTTACTACCTAATTAACAAGTAATATAGGGTAGTCAAAGGTCGATCCCACGAGGAGCACGAGATTCTAGTTGTAAAAGTTGTCACGAAAGGGGGTGTAAAAAGCAAAATAAAAATAAACAAAACAATTAAAAGATAAAGTTGAAAGCAATAAGAGAGACAAGATCAAGGAATCCTTCTTCGTTCGAAACAATGAATCAAGTTATGTTCTTTTCCACTTGTTATTAGTCTGATTATCACCAACCGTAGGATAGCGAGGTCCGCTTAGCTAGCCCCAAAATCCCTAATTTCCTTGAGTAGCAGTGCAGCTTAGTTATCAGATTCTATTCAAAAGAACCACCTTGAGGTCCGCTTACAAGATGTAATTCCCAGAATGCATTAAGATTTATGAATTTAGGTTTAGTACTAGTAGTTAAACTCGGTTCGCTTGGTTCACTTTCTAGCGTTGTTTCTACACACAATTGCTCCACGGAATCCCTCCGCAAGGTCTCGTGTTTTCTACTTGTGTAAAGTGTCGAGAACGATTACGTATTCCCTAACTTATACTAGATTTAGATCAATTAACAAATCAATTTAGCGTGCACTCCAAACAATCTATCAATCAATCATGAGTGTCTTTAAGATCACTCCTATTAGTAAAAACAATCGATAATCATGTGAAAAATCTCAAGGTAGAATTGAAAACAAAAACTCAAATCATGTTAAGAACTAGGAATTCATCCTCAATCAATAAAATTAACTACTCATGTTAAAAGAGTTCACACAAAGAATAAGAAAAGAAAAGAATTGTGTGTGTAGAAAGGTGTGTAGAAGTTGTAGAAAACTTCTCTATTTATAGGCTTCAAAATTCTCCAAATCTTCCAAGGATTAGAATCCTTTTCCTTTTGCAATTCAATTTCCAATTCCAAGCTTTTCTCAACTCTTCACCTTCTCTTTCCAAATTTGAGTCCAATTCTCCATCCAATTCCTAGCCCAAGTCTTCATACCCATGAGAGAAGTCCATAGAAAGTTCGGAATTTTGCTCATAGGAAAATCTGGGATTATGGCCAGGAATTTGGCGGAAAACGTCCGCCACGGCCCACTGAAAATTTCGCCGTCGGGAGAATATTCGACGGAATATTAAAATCGGTCTATAGTTAGGACTAACGGTCAAGCAAGTCAGCAAATGGGTCAAGCTGTTAGTCAACAGTCAAGGTAGAAAAGAGTCGGCCAATGAGTCGGTGGGTCGACTCGGTCTTAGTCGGTGAGTCATCGAGTCAACTCGGAGTCAACTAAGTCGGTTGACCCCGAGTCGATCCGAGCGAGCTTTGCGAGCTTTGCACTTGCCTTGCAGTTCGCGGCCAAGATGGTATGTCTGTTGCTCCTCATCACGGCCTAGATGGCCTGCCCGATTACTGTGAACCTTCTCTCATCTTGATTCAAGCAACACAAAGCTCATTCCCTGTCATTTCATTGCATGATTTTGCCTTGGCTTCTACAAAACACCACATTCACCATTTGCACTCAATTTGCATCTTTCTCCTCTGCTGAGTCTTGCTTTGCACTGCCTGCATCTCAGCTCCAATTCCAACCCTAGCAGCACCTCCTGAGTTGCAACTCCTCCATTAGCTATACCATTTCAGGCCCAAGCCACTGCAGACCACCATCTCCCTGCTTTCACTACTAGTCCATTCACTCACCACCTGCTGCAACTCCACCTGCTGCAATATCCTTGGCATCCAAAGCACAGCTCCTGCTCAACTCCTGCCATCAAACCAACTCAGTCCGGCTCATTGCATCATCACAGGCCACCAGTAAACTCCAAATGCAGAACCACTTAATAACCCTCATTCTCTCCACCAGCAGCCACTTGCCAGGCTCAAAGCCAACAATCTTCCCCTGTAACTCAATTTCAATTCATTCTCCACCGCAATCCCGGTTCATGCTCAAGCCAACTGCAATTGCAACCTACGCCATCATGACCAACCATTCATCTTTGCCGCAACACATTTCATCCATATATTAACATCAACATCTTCTCCACCTTCAATTCAAGTGCCGGTACCTTGATGTCAACACAAACCCCGCATGCGAAACGGCATCTTTATTCTCCCCTGTAATCATTTACAAGCCTAACATTTATCTAGTTTTCAAGCTCATTTCCACATACGGCTGACAAGGCTCAATCTCACAGCACCACCATCTGCTTCACGGCAACAACAAGTCTTGTTCGAACCCTAGTTAATCACCATCAATAGCGGCTTCTCGATCTCCCCAGTGACTCAATTAACCAAGACCTATTTTTCTTTATCTGAGCTTCTCATCTCTGTCAACACAGAACCACCACCTCCACAATCACAACCCAAAGACCCATCTGAGCTTTCTCATCGTCTCTTGGTTGAACATCGTTCTCAATTTAACCCCAAACCCATCTAACAACAGTGGAAGTACCATCCTCTCTTTTTGCTGATTCAATTTTTAAACCAAACCCTAATCGATTTCATCGTCGATTCTTGATCTCCGGGTTCTCTTATTTCAATGACTACACAATCATTAACCTGTTCTCGCTCTCTGTTCTTAGTTTGATTTCACCGCTAACCATCATCAATCACTCTCTTCTCTCAGTTTTCACTCAAGTGCGGCGTCTCAATCTCTAATTTCCTCGGGTTTCGAGTTCAATCTCTCTCTCGACTTCATCTCTCGGATTCACTCAAATAGCTGACTCATTCGATCCCCTTCTCAATTTGTTTTATCAACTCCGATTTCAGACAAATGACCTCGCGTATTTGATTCAGGCAAAAACAATGATTGAGAAGTAATTCTCGATTTATTGTTCAGGTTATAGTTACATGGATCCGGGTTTCGGTTATGGGTCCGGGTAGATGGATGGGCTTAGGTTAGGGTGGATCAGACATGTGGGCTTTGGTATGGGTTAGAGTTCGGGGTATGGGTGGATTCAAACACCCACTAAGTACACCCCAAGTGCTATTCTCACTCACTTCTTTTGGATAAGGGACACCTCTTTGACCTCCCTTAACTATTATTGTCCTTTCTTGATAATTTGAGTCACCCCTTAACCTTAGCTGGGCTCCATATAGTATTCCTCCTTGATGAAATAACAATTTTACCCTTTTGGCTCAAATAGGGTGATTTCTTCTTCTTTTCCTCCGTGCGACTCCAAAGTAGCTACAAAACTCAAAACAAGCGTAAAATACATAATTTACAAGAAAAATAGCAAAGAAAGCATAAACTACTAGATAGTAAATTAGGTGTATTCTACACCTATCATTCGGGTTCAGGCTCTATAAAAGGGTCTAGATAAAAAGTTTTCATCGGCTGGATTTCCTCAAAGGAAGGATCCTGAAGATCAGGTTCTAGAGTCTGGAAATACTCAACTAAGAACTTAGAAGCACATAAAAATAACTGAATAATCGGGATCCTCTAAGTCAACCATATTGGACTCACACGGTTGACCACGGTCTTTGGTCATTCTTAAGCAAATGTGTCGACCCTAATATCCTAAAGTAATTAGGTTTAGTCTCAAAACTTAATAATTGACACATTCGAAACTTGTACATTCCCACAATTGGAAGGAAGGTTTTGGTGGGAAAACAAAGTCAATCGTGGTATCATAGCCTGGGTTAACCACATCAACCGAGAGGATGGGTTTCTAACAACCGAACTTCTTTATGGACACAACTAGGTTCGGGGAAAAAGTGTATGAATATAATCTTGTAAAATGGTTGAGGCACGGATGTCCAATCCTAAGTGAGGGGACTTTCTGAGAGTTAAAGGTAAGGCACTAGGAGAGTGATAATCACCCCTAAACTTAGAGTTTTCAGTGTCTCTAGATAGACTAGTCACAATTTCCCTAATTTTTAGAACATCATAATCCTGAAAATGGTCAATTGATTCTTCTAAGTTATTATCAGGTAATGCATCCTTACTCATCTCTACGAGTTTATCGTCTTCTAAGACTAGTGTTTCTAAATCACTAGACTCTAAAACAAGTATTCTCGGGGGTAAACTCTTTCCTCTAAACCATCATCACAATCATATAAAGGATTATCGAAAGTTTCTAGTAAAGGCTCGTTAACAAAGGTGTTAATCATAGTTACTTCCTACGATTCACTTATAGGCACATCAAATAATGTATTATCCAACATATTTCATAAAGGCTAAAGGATCATGAACTACATCGTCTAAAACGGTGGCATCTCTAGTCAAATCTCGTCCTTTCGAATAGGTGAATAATCATTAAAATTATTGGGATTTGAACCGAGAAATAGTACTATCATTAATTATAAAGTTCAATCGGAGTAACAAATTCCGATCACTATGCCTACATATTTTAAATTCTTCATCAACACTATCCTCATCATAATCATAACATGAAAATGGTTGAACCTCATCTAAACAAGTAGTGTTACCAATTTTATCCTCGTCATCTTGATTATGCAAATAACTATCCTCATTTTTAAGGGTATTATTGGAAACATTGTATTGGAAATCAAGATTATTTGAGCAATTCTTTCGTTCGTCTCAAGCCTATCATCTTGAGGGATTCCTCTATAGAAAGTTTTCTTTTCGTCATAAACTAAGTTATTCATCTTAGCTAACTTACATGTCGTCTCCTCTAATTTCTGAGAGACTCTTCTAAAGGAGAAACATAAGAATTTTGCTCATATGACCAGTGCGTGTGTGGATAGTAATTGGGCACATAATGGTATGAGCCATAACTTTGAAAAGGCTGATGTTCCCAACCACTATTCACACTATGGTCAAAGTAGTAACGTCCATTTTGAAACTCAGTTGGATAATCATTGTATTGGCTGTTATAATACTTAGGTTTGACATCCTAACTGCAAGGGAATTCTACACAAACACAAACAAGGATGACTCAGCACAACAAACCTAATCGATTTCTAGCAAACAAAAAAGCATGATGGCTCCACTTAGATTGTTTCTAGACCGACTTCTAATCCTTGAAAGGAATTCGTTACAATTTAAGGAGACCCCTCTGGAATCAATCCGAGTTGAAGTAAGTTGAATAAAGGCGAGGAAGTCATGAGCTTTGATACCCAAGGCCTCACCGCATTACAAAGGCGGGCGCAGTCACGCATTCAACTCACGAAACCATCATGAACTTCGAAGTATGCTTAAAGAGTAACCAATATTTTTGAATGACTTTCTATTAAGCTCGTTACCCTATCGGTCTCATTCTAGTCGTATTTTAAGCTTAGGTTCGCGTTTGGTATCGTTTTCCTAAGGCGAGCAAGAAGAGAACGGTGAAGAAAACACTAAATCATCTAGGGAAATGCAAAGGAGACTTAACCCCAACATGAGAGATGTTTTCAAGGGTGAGATCTTGAAATTGCTTGATGCGGGTATCATATACCGGTTCCCGGTCTTGATGGGTCAGTCCCATTCGGGTAGTACCCAAAAAGTCTGGCATTACTGTAGTTCAAAATGAGATGAATGAACTTGTCCCCACCCGTGTGACCACAGGGTGGCGAGTTTGTATTGATTATAGAAAACTGAACAGAGTAACAAAGAAAGACCATTTTCCCCTTCCCTTCATTGACCAAATGTTAGAAAGGTTAGCAAAACATAGTCACTATTGTTTCTTATATGGCTATTCTGGCTACAACCAAATTCACATAGCACCCGAAGACCAACAAAAGACAACATTTACCTGTCCTTATGGAACATTTGCTTACCGTCGTATGCCTTTTGGGTTGTGTAATGCACCCGCTACTTTTCAACGTTGCATGATGAGCATATTTTTCTGACATGGTAGATAAGTTTCTTGAAATTTTCATGGATGATTTTTCTGTGTTTGGGTCTTCTTTTGATGAGTGTTTGCATCACCTCACTTGTGTGCTGATTAGGTGTAAGGAAAATAATTTGGTTTTGAATTGGGAAAAATGTCATTTCATGGTTAACTCAGGCATTGTCCTAGGGCATATTATCTCGGAAAAAGGCATAGAAGTAGACACATCCAAGGTAGATCTCATTCAACACTTGCCTCAACCTCGTTGTGAGGGACATAAGATCATTCTTAGGCCATGCGGGTTTTACCGAGATTCATCAAAGACTTTAGTAAAATTTCAAGACCCTTGTGTAATCTTCTTGCGAAAGATGTTGCATTTGTCTTTGATGATGCTTGTAAGGAAGCATGGGAGCAATCTGAAGGCTCTCCTACATCGCCCTTTATGGTCGGACCACTGTTGGACATTACCATTTGAGATTATGTGTGATGCGTCGACTATCTTTGTAGGAGCTGTTTTGGGCCAGCGAGTAGACAAACTTCCTTATGTGATCTACTATGCTAGTAAAACACTTAATGATGCTCAATTGAATTATTCCACTACCGAGAAAGAATTGCTATTGTTGTGTTTGCATTAGATAAGTTTAGATCTTATTTGATAGGGTCTAAGGTCATCATTTATTGACCATCTTGCAGTTTTGAGATATCTTTTGTCAAAAAAAGATGCTAAGGCTCGTCTAATTCGATGGATACTCTTGTTACAAGAGTTTGACCTCGAAATTCGAGATAAGAAAGGGTCGGGAAAATGTTGTTGCGGATCACTTGTCTAGGTTGAATGTCGAATCTGGCGAGTGAATCTGTGTTGATTAGAGAATCATTTGATGAACAATTGATGCTTGTGTACGAAATGCCATGGTTTTGATATTGTGAACTACCTTGCCTCTGAGGTAGAATGCCCTTGCATTAGTCTAAACAAGATTGTTCTAAATTCTTGGTGAAGTTAAACATTTCCTTTGGGATGACCCATATCTTTGTTTAAAAATCTTTGCTAAGACCAAATCATTAGGAGATGTGTCCCCAATTCGAACAAAGGGACGTCATCTCTTCTGTCATGACCATGCATGTGGAGGCCACTTTAGTGCCAAGAAAGCTTCTTTGCAAAGATCTTGCAAAGCGGTTTCTATTGGCAATCTTGTTTAAGGATAGCCATGCTTTTTGTTTTGCTTGTGACCAGATGCCGAAATTGGAAGTATCTCTAAGAGAAACATGATGCCCTTACAACCCATTTTGATTGTTGAGCTGTTTGATGTGTGGGGTATTGATTTCATGGGTCCATTTCCTAACTCTGAAGGTAAGTTGTACATTCTTGTTCTTGTGATTATGTCTCTAAGTGGGTAGAGGCCATTGCATCCAAAACCAATGATCATAAAGTTGTTATTTCTTTTCTTAAGGAAAACATTTTCTCCCGTTTTGGAACACCTAGAGCAATAATCGAGTGATGGAGGTAGTCATTTTTGCAATAGACCCTTTGAATCACTAGTGCGCAAGTATGGAATCACTCATAAGGTCGCAACACCTTACCATCCTCAAACCGGTGGCCAAGTAGAAGTTTCTAATAGGGAAATTAAGCATATCCTTGAAGACTGTCAATCCTTCTAGGAAAGATTGGTCTTTGCTTAAATGATGCTTTGTGGGCCTATAGAACTGCATACAAGACTCCCGTTGGGATGTCTCCTTACAGAACTTGTGTACGGTAAAGCATGTCATCTCCTGTAGAGTTAGAACACCGTGCATATTGGGTCATGTGAAGAAGTTGAATTTTGATCTTGATAAAGTTTGGTAACCAAAGAAAACTTCAACTCAATGAGTCCGAAAAATTGAGAAATGATGCATATGATAGTGCCAAAACGTACAAACAAAGAATGAAAGTGTTTCACGACAAGCGCATTCTGCGCAAGTCCTTCACACCAGGTCAGAAAGTTTTATTGTACAACACTCGTTTGCATTTGTTTTCGGGGAAGTCCCGTTCTCGATGGTCGGGACCATTCTTGGTGCATCGTTTTCCCCCATGGAGCCGTTGAAATTGAAAACCCGGCAACCAAGAACATCTTCAAAGTCAATGGTCAAAGATTGAAACCATTACGGAGCATCTTCTACGAAGTTGAGACCGTCGACTTGGAAGACCCCATCTATGTGGACTAAACTAGTTCACTTGTGTACATACATATGGACTAAAAATCCATTCTCTTTCCTTTTCTTTTTCTTTTTGCATAGTTCTTATTTGTGCTAACCAACCTTTTTGTCTTGCGCTACGGTTGTTTGCTTTCAAAGCATTCATCCTCCTTTGGTTTATCAACATCATTGTACATCAGGTAATCTCTTCCCTTTTCTCTTCTCAGCATAGTTCTCTTGGTATGTGACTGTTTAAATTCTTATCATCTGTTGACACATTGAGGACAATGTTTGATTTAGGTTTGGGGGTATATTTGCATATAGAGTTTTTGCATATAGAATTTTTAGTCTTTTATTAAAAAAAAAAAAAAAAGAACTCTTTGTAAATATGTACATAAAAACCTCCAACTTTTAGAGATTTTAGAGTCACTAGCATGCTTCTAGCTATGTTTACATAGAGTCCGACGTAGAAATAACAGAATTTGGAAGTGTAGGAGAACACAATCGGGTTTCTTAGTTGATTAGAGCGTTAAAGTTGGATTTAACCATACCGGAGGGCTTAATTAGGTGTTGTTTAGATATTCGGTAGTAGAATTGTGATCACCCATAGTGGAGACTACCCATTTTACATCAAGCGAAACATCGACCTTCATTTTGTGACTTTCTAAAAAATGCATTAGAGTGTGTGTCACCGTCGTCCAATTAGGGTAGGAATGGTGAGCTACCCAACTTCTCGCACCACTTTCAGCACCATTTTTGATCTCTTGAGTGCTAATTTTGTCAATCATGAGGGTGACGTTTCAAGATAAAAACTCCTTCTAAATATCGATTTGCAGTTAGCATCACTCTCTCTCCCTCTCAACAACATCAACAGATTCGTAGAAACACATCGTCGTCAGCAAGCGGAGCATCATCAGAATATTTGAAGAAAAGTTGAAATAGTCCAAGGTTTACGTGCAACAAAGAAAATAAAATAAAATAGGATTAGAATTAGTGAAGTTTATGAAATCAAGACAATACAAGTTTTATTGTTATTTTCATGTGTTAGATTAAAAAAATAAAATAAAATAAATATTGTCAAGTTTTTGTGAAGTTCAGAAGTTCATCATCAACAGTTGAAGACCGAAGACCGAAGATTGAAGGCGTTTCTATGAATCTTTGAGAGAGTGATATTAATTGCCGATCGGGTGAGAAGGTAAGTGATTACTCCCATCCTTGGTAATGGTTGATTTCCTTTATTAGAGATCATCAGAAAAAGATTCTTTTTGTCCACAA
The DNA here is from genome assembly GCA_023531295.1 of Papaver armeniacum. Lineage (NCBI taxonomy): Eukaryota > Viridiplantae > Streptophyta > Magnoliopsida > Ranunculales > Papaveraceae > Papaver > Papaver armeniacum. The sequence continues at coordinate 111,405 of JAJJWW010007424.1, forward strand.
CTCTGTGGAGTCTCCAGAAATTATTTCGGAAGGTTATCCTTCTTACTTTCAACGTGTGCAGGATTTCTCTCTTTATTCTGCTGCACACATGAGAGACTAAAAAGCGATCTTTTTGAGTGCAATTATCATAAAACCCTAATGGTGAGGCGAAGTCGAGGCTTATGATCACAATCGAATCGAATTCTTTCATATGGTATGGTTACTTCTCGCTCAACTCTTAAGGATGAGAATGCGTTCTTTAGTAGTTCTAACTTCTTGTTACTAGCATGCGAAACTCTATGTCTTCATAGCTCCTTGGATGCTTGAGACTCTTTTACACTACGCGAAATTGGAGAAGGTTTTGTGGGTACACCTGAGTAAACCCTCACGAGACTACAACTCGTCCACTAGGGACACCTAGGGGGTTTAAAGGCTTAGTGCATACGCTAAATGCATTCGAGAGACCCATGACGGTAGTATAGTTAGGATTTCTAATTTCTACGTTTCACTTGAGGACAAGTAAAACTCGGGTTTGGGGGTATTTGATGAGTGCCAAATATTGCATATTTCTACATCTATTTATTGGCATTTAACTCATCTTTTGTGCTCGGAAAATCGGATATTATCCCAGTTCTGTATTTTCTTTGTTTTTCAAGAATAAATATTTGTACTAATTAATTTTGTGTTTTTAGGTAGTAAATAAAGCTCGGAGAAATTGAGGAGCCAAAAGAGCGAAAATTGGAGACGAGCGTCTATGGGCGAGAAATCCAAAGCCCACGCGCACATCGGTTGCAACCTAACAAGTAGCAACCCATTTACAAGACATGGGCTCGAGCGGTCAAGACCGGCCCACGACCGGATCAAGCCCGTCCCTTCCCGAGCCGTTAGATTCGAGCCATTTCATCCTACTGGTCGCATCGACCTGCATCGATCTCCTTGCATCCAATGTGCGCTCTGACTGCTCATCAAATCTCGATGCTCCCGCTCAACACAAATCCCACCTACACCCTTACCCATCGACCAACACCCCATTTTCCTTCATCTTCTCTTTCTTTTTCCCAAACAAGAACCAGAGACCACCATACCTCCTCCTCCGCCATGGCGAATTTGCCATCACCTTCTCCTTCCTCGACCATTACCGGCACCACCACAGTACGATCGTTTCCGCTCCTTACGATTCGCCGCTCTAGTTCTAGATATCTCTTACATATCTCTCTCTTAACCCTAGAAGCTAAGTGAGAGATAAATGGAACTAGGGTTTTTTCCGCGGCTCATGCATGGCTTCTATAAAGGCGGGTCGCAGAGGGAACAAGTCGGAGTGCGCATTAATCGTAAGTTGGAGTGATTGTGAGGTATAAAATCAATTGTTCTTCATGAGAGAGAACTCAGTCTGTTTTAGGGTTTTAATTTTGTAATTTAATTTGAATCATGTTTTATCAATTGCATGATGTTCTAAGTCTTTTAACTAGGTGTAAATGAAACCCTTTGATTTAATATGAAGCAATTAGATTGTCAACTTGTTCTTAGTATATGTATTGCTTAGGAAAATAGTTAGCTATTGGTAGGTTTTGCACATGATCCCAGTGGTACTATAAAAAGACCATGAAATCTTTGGGGGTAAGTAAGGAGAATTAGCTCATCAATTATCCATTTAAAGCCTTGAGGAAGGCACAAGAACAAAGTGAAAATTTGCATTGCCTTAATATAAGATCTGAGAGGGTGGATTTAATCACCCTAGTACCACTCAACCACTAGTTTTCAACACCTTGTGTTTATTTGTTACCTTAGAAATAGAGTCACAACTCCAGCCTGGGTCGTATCGACACCCAAAATCGGTTCATATTTGTGTTACAACTCCGTCACTTGTCCCGAGAAATGGATAGTAAGCCACCGAGATCAACTCCCAAAGAACCCATTTCCACCGAGGATCGACCCGTACTTGCCCTTGCTTCCACAGGCATTGTGCACTTGCAGTTATACACGTAGGAAAACATCTCATAAGTCCTACCATTAACCTCAAATAAAATGGCGATATTTTCGTTGATGTCGATACTTTTTCAGAATCTTCAGGTTTTCAGAGTAATACTTGTATGTCTCAACATTTCTAGACTTTCTAATCTAACCTAAAAAAAGTTGAGTCTAGTAATCTAATCAAGCACTTTGAGTTTTGAAAACTAAAATATGACAAAAATATTGACTACCAACACTTGGTGGGTTCCAACCGAACAATGCTCTAACACTATGGTTGCATAAAGTGGCACCCTAAGTATTGTCCTTACCACCATGAAAATTCTCATTCATCGTAAGCAATCCATAAGGTTGATCATTAACACATCGACTTAACATCAATTAAGGGGATAACAAGTGTCTTTGTTTCTTATTCTTTGGTATATTTATATCTTGGCTTAATCTTTCACGGCCTCGTGCTTCTTCACCTTCTTGTTCGTATTCGCTTTTTTCTCTATTAGTTTGTTTTTGCTCATTTTCTTCTTCGATTTGTTTATTATCATTTTTCTTCTCTTGGATGCTACACTTGAGTTGGTTCATTGGTAAAAACCAATCCCATCCGCCTCTGCAGCTCGGTTTTTAGCCTTCAAATTTTAACCGCCATCTCGACGAGATCCCAAACTTTAAGGAGAAGTAGGATCATTCTTTTACGATCTCTTTCAGAAACCTTTGCTTTAGTTGTCCTAAAAAGAATATCCCAATGTACAATAAACAACAATCAAATTCAACTTACTTTGGAATTATAAGTATAAAATCGGCCATTACAATACATCCACATCCACCGATTGCGTTAATTGACACTCCATAGTCGATAAATATTCTTATCAATTGATTATAGACTACACAATATTCAGAAATGTATGCATTTGCTCAATGATAAAATCGAGCGATATAAACATTTATATTGGATGATTGAACTCTTGGAATTTAAAAGTCAAAGACTTCATAATCGGTCGATGTGGATATTCATATCGACTGATTATAACAAAAAAAAAACCAACAAAAAAAATTATATTTCATTTAACCAAAATTTACATCAATATGAATATTTGCATCGACCGATTATTTGTGGTGTTCTTCAGGCACGAAGAACATTAAGCTCAATCGGTTGACATATGTGTGCATATCCACTAATTAAATCACAAATTGTTCAATATGAACTTTTGCATCGACCAAGTCAGTTAAATTCAGAAAATCTAATTATCCAGTTTTTTTAATGCATGAATGAATGACAAACATAAATTAGATGTATGGGTTGATTGAAAAATATCATATTTTTTGCTATTTCCGATTGTCTCGAGTTTGTTTTGGTCGTTTTCTTCTTCATCTTCAATAGACGGATTCAATTATTTAAAGTGAACCACTTTGCAATTTGAGGATCGGTTTGACTAGCTTTTAAATGGTTTTCTCCTTTCGTTTTCCGTAGCAGTCGTTATATGAAAAATAAATCAATTAATTAGTTCTTTCTAATTGTTGGTCTGATTAATCAACTATGTTTTAGTTTGAATATGAAAAAACTGAGGGAGAAGAAAAAAGAATCCGTCAGGTGTTGGGTGAAAATGAAAATAAATTAGGTTCACTAATGGGTTCTATTTTTATTTTTTTAATATGAAAGGTGATTTATTATTTAGAGAAAAGATTACACATGTTCATCATGGATACATTCGATATCAAGCTGAAATTATAAGACATTTCCAAATTTGAAAATCTAAGATACCATGTTTTTCTAATGCATGAGCCACACGGTTTACATATCTTTGCACACAAGTGCATTTCCAACTACTAAAACAAGATAAAATCTTTAGAATATCCACGACTATGTTTCCGGTTGTCCATTTTATTGCTTCAAAATTGCCATTAACAACATTGATGACATTTTGATAGTCTCCTCAAGGTGCAATTATGATACACCTTTATCCTTGGCCCATACAACAACATCCAGAAGAGCTTTAGCTTCAACCTGTTTAAGATCCGATGTTTTATTCCTGCTCCATCTAATCCCCTCTGTTGTACCTGTATTATTTCTTAATATTAGTCTACTTCGCATAATATGTGTTGCTTTCTCGTAGGATGCGTCAAAGTTAATATTTCTAAAAGGTTGAACATGTTTTTCCCAATTTAAATTAATAGGGAATGATTATTAATATATACAAAAATTTGCATTTCTTATCTGTGCCCTCCCAAACATGGTCATATTTTATCAGATTAACTACATTTTAAGAGTTAGGATGGATATTGTCAAACACTTTTTTGCATCTACATTTCCATGCCTGCCACATTATAAATCCAAACCATTCTACAATACTTCCTTCGTGCCTTCCTAAGTTATTAACCTGAAACATGCTACACAACCAATCATTAAAGTGAACACTTCTATATCATCGGTAACATTATTTATCACATCATTCCAAACACTTTGGGAAAAACAACAATCAATAAAAGATGTTGCATACTTTCAATATGATTATTACGGAGTGGGAAATTAGCATCATTATTACCAAACCTAACTTGGTTTTCACCAACAGGGAGACAATTCTTTAAACATTTCAAAGAAAAAAAAATTTACCCTGGAGGTTGGTTTGCAGAATGATTCAAGAGATTGGTATAATATTAACAAAACCTGTCTCTTAATTCATATCGTTTAGAATAGCCTTATAAGAAAACTTGACAGTGAAAGAGCAATTAAAATTAGGTTTCAAATGAGATAATCTTGGCCATCAAAAGGATTCAATGTCTTGATTTTACTAATGGTATTAGCATCAAACAAGCATTAAAAATCTGCAAATTCCATTGTTTAGTTTCAGAATCGATTGAAAACGCGGGGTATAACAACCACACCCAATATTTCGTTCAGAAATCTGTATGGACTAAACTCTAATATAATTCTGAGAGAACCAACTTAAAAGTGAGACTCAATCAAGAAATATATCAAAGAGCGTTAACTCTTTCTCAATAAAATCAGTTAATCAACTAGATAAATCCGAGGAGGCCGATTGATATGAGAATAATTCGGATGGTACCAAAAACCAATGTCGAAGAGTCAATCAAGTCATATCCAGCAAAGAAGGTCGGATTTATCAATTGTGATTGAACTACGACCCAACATGTGATATTTGATTATATAAACAAATATAATGTGTAAAAGAAATAATCAGACACCCGAAATTTTGTTAAAGGAAACCCCAAATGCAGAAAAATCCCGGGACCTGGTCCATATATATTTGAACACCACACTTTGTATTAATCACACAGATTCTAAGCATACTACAATTTAACTTCGGACTGGAATGTAGATGATCCCTAACCAAGTATCCATCTGGATTAAGGTATGTCACCGTTTCTTACGCCTCTTGAATCCCAAATAGGCTCTGCGCACGTGATTCCCTTGGGTGATCTCACCCACAACTAAGAGTTGTTATGACCCAAAGTCAAGAATTATAAACAAAAATATCTCCCATAAAATGTTTACATTTTTTTTTATTTCGTCTTTAGATAAATCAAGGTGAACATCAACTAATAATCAGGTCTTATACTCACGAAGAACTTTGACCTAGAAATATTAGTCACCTCGGACTATTTGATAAACAAAACAAGTTATTGCGGAATCCACAAGAGTCTCGAGATAAGAAGCTGCTGTGATTACTTTATATCTTACCTATCGGAGATAAATCTCAGTAAATCTTAGAAGATAAAAACTCAATACGGTAGAAAAGTAAGATCAATACGCTAACTCCCGGAAAATAATTGGATCTTGCTTCACACGAATCCCAAATGTAGTCTTCAAGTCGTTAACTTAATAATGGTTACGGAAAACTAGGTTAAAGGAGAATCGTCTAGTTGCAACTAGGACACGAGAGAGTATTGGGATTAGTTTTCCGAGATGCTAGAGTTCTCCCTTATACGGTCTTTAAAATCGGGGTTGCTTACAATCAAATCTAGATAGCTTAGTAACAAAGCAATTGATATTCCATGAATTTAACTCGATTTAAGACTCTCAAAGCTAACACAGCGCTTAGAAACCAAACGTCAATCTCCTTTATTTTATGGTATTAGCTTGATATACATAAATGAAATATGCCTATACTTAGATATGGATGAACCATACCCAAGCGTATACCTTGTTGGCTCAATAATAATTAACAAAAGTTAGCCACATGAACACTTATAGTTTAGCCACATTCATCTAACACTTCTAGACCAAATATGATGATCAATCAATCATGATAGATAATCAAATGAATCCAAATGTGTTTTCAAAGAGAGTTGTTTAAATATTCGCTATATCATAAAAATATATATGAACCATTTTGAAACATAATCGGTATGATTTGAATTATGCAAAGTACTTATACAAGAACCAATTCATGAACACTAATGCCACGGTTTGTAAAACAAGTTCGTATACCTTATTTCATTAAAGTTAGGACTTTAGTTCACAAACGAACTTTGAGTTGATGAGTATGTATTTCATACTTACCAATTTTAGAACCTTACCCACGTGTTATGCAATCCAGTATGCGAACCACATTAGATGCTGGCCTTGTCATGTCGTTGCAAAGCGAGCACGCTACGAACAACGATTCGAGCTTATCATTGTCGGCGTTCGCAAATAAAGTATGCGAACAACAACTTTCTTTTCACGAGGTAAATCCGTTTAGCAAACAAGAGTTAGGATTCGAACTAGAAACTTCACAAACAAGACACACAAAGTATGCATATTATGTTATATCCAGTGCAGGTGGTAGTCGCTTCTAAACTCTCATTTAGTCAAAACATCCTTATAAGAAAACAATGATTATCTTACACATACCACTAGCTTCAAGAAATTTTCAAGTGATTAATCGATCTGTCTAAACTTTCAAGTTAATATCAATCTTGTCTCACACAAATCATGTAAGATGTTCAAGGTAATTTTCACAGTGATCATCTTGACTTAATATTTAGTTTCCAACGAGATGACTTGTCTCAACTAAACTCGTCAAGTAAATGATGAAATTTAGCTAAAGCTAAAAGCTTCAACACAAATTTTGAGAAATCTATAGATGAGATAAACTACATTTCGAAATTTCATATGTGTAATGTAAAAATTCTATGCAGCTATACGACTTAGTCTCTTTAGAAGATAGAATATAATACACTTCTAAGTGATAAATAAGTTTTAGTCTCCACATACCTTTTGTTAATGAAGTTCCTTTAAGCTCTTCAGTAGATCTTCTTCTTCTTCTTGATTTGTGAACGCCGTGAAGTTTAAGTTTCAACTGCGCACACTTCTATCCCTAGACCGAGATATAGATATAAGTATACTAGAAATCAAGTATATAGTTTTGATCATCTAAACATGATAAACAATAGCTTGAGATAGAAACGCTGCAGTTCGACCGAGAAGTGTTCTAACATCGAGTCAATTTGGATGCATGAATCATATTATAGGAAACAAATTGAGAACTTACAACAAATTACTGATGGAATCCATCTATCATTCCAGATATATATAAAGTTTCCATCACCAACTTCCCAGCATGCATATTTCTTAACTATTAATTTCAAGACCCATACAAATGCCGTTCCAAATCCAGGACCCATTATGAAAGTATTTCCCATCTAAAAGTATCATTCAAAGGATCAAAATTATGAAAGTATGTCCCATCAAGGTTTGCATCCATAAAGCATCTTAAGCCAATTTTTCTAATACTAATAAAGGAAAAAAAAAATTTCCTTTTTTTTAGTAGGAAAAGAAGATACATAAAAGGAGAATTAAACTAGATTTGACATTAGAGGAGTATTTCATGAGATCTCCAAACTATAGAACGAGAGACTCGATATGTTGACCTCCTGCACTTGAGTCGGGCTCTCACAGCCAAGTGACTAAAAATCTCCTAAGACTTTAGGGTAAGCAAACTTTCATTTTTTTGAAGTATCCATCTTTTTCCATTTGTTTGTTCCCTAAAATCTTATTTGGATAGTATCCCTTTTATCGATTAGAGGTTAAGGAATAGGGAGAAACAGACATATGATGTGAAGCTAAACTTCCTAACACTAATTGATCAGAATAGTTTTTACTTGGAAGCTTAAGAAATTTAGGTTTCCAGCGGCAAACTATCATTATATCTATATATTATATTAATGAAGGCGAGGAAAAAATCGTGAACTTTTTTTAGAAGTAAGGAACTCAAAATGCTTTTCATTCGGGACAAGTTTCTTGATAATCGAGAATATTAGATACCTCACTCCTGAAACTATTAGGAACACCACCACCTAAAAGAAAAAACGTCTTTAGTTTAGTTGGTAGGTGGAATTGCTCGATAATATTAACTTGATTTGTCTTCTTTCAAGCATTGGCTCTGTAGTAGGACAATCATCTATGAAAGGTGAAAGAAAGCGCATAATGTGATCGGTGACTTTTATACCATGAATAAGATTATAAATTTTTACTTTGATAAAGCCTCTTCAAAAAAGCTTTACATACGAGAGAATAAAAAGATGAGGAGACGGAGTGTGGAGTCTCTCTGAGGAAAAATATCACTGTGAAGATCATGGTGCAAAAATCATTACAAAGCCTTGCTTCTTAAGAGTGTTATAAGGGAGGAATATTCATTCAATATAATAAAAGCTTTTGGCCTATCCGTCTTGATGGCCATCCACCCTTTCTTGGCTTTGGTATTTTAGTGAATCAGCCAATTACGAAGCAATCTATGATGGTATCGTTAGTGCATCAACGGCAACAAAAGCGGTTTGATAGGAATAATAGTTTTCTCTACAAGATGACTTGCTAAAAGCTCCAGAAATAACTTCCTGCAAGTATTACATAAGCATTGGTCACAAAATGTAGGACTCTTGGGAATAACTATTCTTAGGAATCAAAGCATAAGATTATGATTGATTTGTTTTTTAAAACATGCTGAATGGAAAAAATCTCATACCATTTCAACTAAATCATTGCTAAAAGTTTCCCACATGGTTTGATAAAGCCTAGTGGAAAACCATCTGGACGAGTGGTCAGTTTCATAGGAAAAACGGTTGCTTTATATCATCGCCTTCAAATTATCAACACTAAGCTAGCATTATCTCATGAGGATATACAAGAGTTCTATAAAAATTAATACATCTATCAATAGGAGGAGGCGAAGAGTTACCTTATATTTAAAAAGAGACTTAAAGGCGATTAGCGATTATGCATCTGTTAGATAACCAAATACACATCTCATTTTAAGAAGTCATTTTGAGTCATTATTACAAAATTTGTTTTCGAGTGAAAATAATGGGTTTCTAAAAATGAATGTAATTTAATAAGTATGCCCATACCAGCATCATTCATTTTCTAGATTGAACAAGAATTAGTTAGCTGTTCGGCTTAACCGTCAAATTAAATGATTTTTTTTTCTTTTGTTTTTTTGTCGCTGAAGATCTGTGCATCTTATAGTAGATCTTTTAAACTCATCTAAGCGATAAAAGCTTTTGTTAGTCATATTTACGGTTTATACTCCTCGAAGCAAGTTTTAAAAGTACAATTTTGTACTTTTATTAATATAAAAATTTACAACTACGGTTTTATTAACTTTACAAGTGATGACTGATTTCTAGATTATGCTAAGCGGCCATGAAAAGTATTTATTATTGGATGCGGTACTACATGAAATCAGTTGGGCCTAACAAGCTAAGCTCCGAAGCGATGTCTTTAACTGCATTGTAGTTGCTTTGCTTACCGGAAACCTCATGAGTCATGAGGAACCTGGTAGGGGAACCCAGCCGGATATAGGGATGATTGCCATGAGGGCAAGCTAACTCTACCACCTTTCATGTCAAATTCTCTGACATTACGCTACTCGGGAGCCTGGACCTTTGACTTCTGCTGGAGCAACGTCTCTTTTGAGGAGCAAGCCCAAGCCACGGTGAACCTGAATTACGCGTTTAAATAAACTATCCAATTTCCTTTTATTTTCTTACGGAGATTGCCTGACAAAAAAATGATACATCATTTAGGACTAAAAGATAATAACATTGTTTTAGATGATCCAGAAACCCTAATTATGTATAAGCCATGTACCCTAAATTTTGGAATTTACAAACAATGAGGTAGAACTCTATAACTTTATCAGATGGATAATTTTTTTTTTTTTTTTTTTGAAGGATGGATAAATTTTCTTGTTGTTATCTTGATTTGAAATAACTTTGTTTTGGTTTTGTTTTTTTCTTTTGTATTTAATTTAAAGTTATGGTCTCAAATCTTGATTTTTGCATTTTTTTGAATTAACATTTGGTATTAAAATAGTTACATTTGTCAAAAATTGAACAAAGAGTTTTGGACGGCGAGCAACAAGCTACGCTCCCATCAATTTCCCGAATGGCAAATCCACAATCTGTGAGAAAGAAAGAAGTCTCCCACTCGACATTGTGTGGCTAGCCTTTGTAATTACAATCTCTTGAGGAGATTCTATTATCACCACCAAAGTTCCCCTAAAGTAGTAGTCTGAGAACTCAGGCCAGTACAGGCGTGATTTCTCGAATATTTATTACATTTAAGTTATTTTCACTAATGACGTGAGGGCACAAAGGGAAATCACATACACCACCCCTGAGTAAAAGGAAACACAATATTCAAAATCGGCTTTGTCAAACCATTAACCCAATTATAGACCAAAATGTATTTGAGCCCCGAGGGAATGAGCCATTATTGGAAGTATGCCAAGTCGGCCTCTTTCCTGTTGCATTTCCATGCGTCTGCCACATCCTCACCAAAAATATCGTATAGATCTTTGAACTTAAGACCTACTTCATAGAACCATGCATTGGCGTGGTCCCAAAGACATCCGGCTCTCACATCCTGGGTGGGCATACCCTTGAAATCCCAATCCTATCGTCTTTTCAAAGCGCTCACCTTCAATATAAGTTAAGCCCCTCGATAGTATTAGCCAACCGTGAGTACCACGATGTTTTTGCTTTTACAGCTTGGGCACTGGCTCATTGGTGTCCCAGTTTCCGATTTTGATAGCTCCAGTCACAGGTTTGAGCTCCCATACTTAATATTGCCGGGGGTGCGTAGAAGAATAGTGTTTTGCATGTTTAATCTAGGCCCCAATCATTGACTCCTTTGAGTGATTGCCTGAAGCCTTCATTTAAATGGTTAAACGACAAGCACTTATTCGGTCTTCATAGTAGTATGTGGGTGGGCTTGAAACATGTTAGAACAGTAAGATTAATGTAATATGCTGCTGATAAGCCCAGATTTTGTGCTCCTGTGTGACTTTGTAGGCTTTTAAAGGTTAGATAAAATTGCATATTGGAACGAGAAAGCACGAAAAAAGCCCGAATCAAACGGACGACCGCAAATCCCACCTAGTAGACGGTTCACGCACACGAAGTCGTTATACACGTGGAAATACGAAGCATGTGCAGAGATTAAGCCGAAGTACTGCCCCTCACAGAGAAAGAAACAAATACAAGTTCTTCATCTCCTCCTCTCATTAACCTTTGTATTTCTCCCAAGGCAGCGGGAAGTAGAAAAAGTTGCAGAGATTGTCAAGCGTTTTGCAGGGTGGGCAACAATGGAGACCTCTAAAAGAAGATGGTCTTAATTTATCGAACGTGCTTCTCGAGCTACTCCGAGGGAAACGGTAAGTGTTTCTACTTTTCTCTTAATCCAGTTTTTGCTAGATCCCGAAATTTTGTACCAGTAGAGAATGAGTTACAGATATTCAAAATGCGCATTTTGATTATGATTAGTTGTGGATATATTGAAATTATGGATGAAACCCCAACATAATGAACTATTGAATCTGCGCGAATTGTGATTTTCAGCTGTTAGCTGATTTATGATTGTGAAACCCTAATTTGAGTGATGGATATTAACTTTTTCTGGAATTTGCTTAGGATGACGAAGTTGCGTGATGGAAGAACTTGAAGAGGATGAATTGTTTTGGAACCAGGATGCGTCTTAAAGAGGTGTCGCTACTAGTTATACACATCTTTGTTTGGCGCAATGTGACTTCATTTATAGACATTATCAAAGAATTTGTTGAATTTTTTGTATTTATGTACCAGTCAAAAATTGTCCCCCATAAGTGACATTGTCACAGCCTTTTTCAGGAAGAAGATGACATAAATTATAAAAGAGAAGGAGAGGGATGTGATGCTGGTGTTTTGATAGTGATTTTTAGCAGATGTAAAGTGTCCTTATGAATTTATATATTATATTGGGCATTTGCTGATGAGCATTGTTTTAGCATAGTGTACTGAATAATTAATGGTGTGATCAGGGCCTGAGCCAGATGAGGAGGGAGTCAGTGCGGATGTAAGGTATGTCTTCGTTAATTTGAAATTACGCTGAAGAAGTTCCGGCTTGCTGATTATTTCGTATTAATTTTCATAAAACCATGAAGAAATTGCTTCCTCCTGGAGAAAACATTGGCGAAGAAGAATGAACTTATTTCCTGAAAACTTTGAAGAAAACAACCAGAAGAAGTCCCTCTCTGAGGTGGAAAAAATCTACAGGCAGTGAAGATGAAGACTCTCATAAGGGCAGCAGACCAGCCCACCTGAACATCATGATGCCATGATGATATAGAAGGTGGTGAGAACTAATTGGGAAGTCTACGAGAACACAGTCGTTGTAAGACGAAGCTGAAAGAGAAGCAATACGAGCAATATTATGAAAAGCAATAAAGTTAGTTAAAGGGTTACAAGTCTGACCTCCTTAACCCAGTCTGCTTTCTCCTGTTAATTTATGAACTTTAGCAGTACAGAGCTAGAGATAATTTTTCCTTGTTTTAATGATACATCTTTCTCCTTTGTGTCAGCCGATTAAAAGGAAGAAAGAAGAGTGGCAGACAACCAAGAAGATGCTTTACAAAGCAGCCCAAACTATGGTATAGCCATAGAATATGCTTCAGATTTTGTTTTTGGAGTAAGTGCAACTTGTGTTGAATTGAAGTTTTATTGTAGGAAATCATGAACTTGGGAACTTGGAGCGCATTTTAGCCAGGAGAAGAGATTAAGAAAAGAGCAGTGGTATAAATGATTTTAGTGGTCCCCAAACCACGATATTTTCCCGAGATGAGTGAGTTTTTCCTCTGGTTTAGAGTGAGTAATAATTCACTTGTTCTATTCACAATAGATTCTTGCTGGATGAGCTCATCCTGGTATTATTATTTCGTTGTAGTTTTATTAACTCTTAGATTCACGAGCTCCATATATTTACACAGGTCAGTCATTTATAGAATTTAATAATAAAGTTTCCTTTCAATCAGAGATATACCTTAGCTCCCTCATGTATTATATAAGTAAACCCTTCTATTGCTGAATATATGGATTATATGCTTTGTGCTCATATTCTTGTCGGTATATTGTCTGAGGTGGTTACTGATGGTGTGAAGTGTCTATAGACAAAATTCTGTCCGACAGTCCAGCCTAGGATTACAATATATATGAATCTGTTAGTTTAAACTGATCACTTCTCTTTTTCCAGATCCTCCAAGAGAGAGAGGCTGTATGCGCAGTTGCAGTTTCCTGCTAGTATGACTCCCGAGCATAGAACTTTTTATTTTTTTGTCATCTAAAATTAGTTTTGATTTTCTATTGTTAGCCCATTTTATTTTTTCCAAGCGATGGATAAGCTTGGATATATGATTCCTTCCTAATGGGCATTTAATTTGCTATTTGGTTGTACAGAGTATCGTGACCCAAAGGCAACGAAGTTGCTGCTGCAGCTGACTTTCAAAGGTGTGGAAGGTAAGCTATCTTGCTTGGTGCCCTTGCTGAGTAGCTTGTGCCAGGCTTTGAAAGTATTTCCTTCTAGCCTTCGTTTCCTGACTAAATCTTCTGATGTTTCCAGATTTTTAAGAGAAAGCTTGCAGAAAATGAGAAAGAAAGGTGGATATCCTGCCAGTTCAATCTCCCGAGTCAGGAGGGTTTTGGGTAAGAGAAGGGTAGGAAGTTTTAAATGGGGAAACATCATATTTCTACGATATTGGGCGCAGTTTTCGTCCTTAATTCAGCTCTTAAGAAACCAAGTTCTTGATATGCCTAGGGTGTTTCCCTACTTAAGCCTCTTCATGTTACAGGAATCACTTTTCAATTCTAATATGGAGGAGCAGACATTCCTGTGCTGCCAGGTGGTAGAAATTTGAGACAATCGGACAATTCCTGTATCTTCTCAGTGTTGTCAGCAGGCACAACAATACCAAGATTCCAAAAACTGGAAATACCCAACACCTCCATTTATGGCCTTAAGATCCACAGTGTTCATATTGTAAAATTACCCAGTTGAAAGTGAAGCTGTAAGGTCAAGTCTAAGTAGGAAATGGCTCAAGCTGCTCTGCCATTGCTGCCAAAAATTGCCATTGAGACCAAGATTTGGAATGGAGAGGTCAGGCACACCCATTTTGTTAGTGAAGGTGTAAAAGGCACCTGCTACTGAGATCAAATCTGCATGAAACACAATGTCTACAATGTACTACTATCTCTCACATTCTCATCCCTGTTATTTCTTCTCATTATGTGGCACCCTGACCTAAATGGAGTTGTGAACATTGTGTACATATTTCTCTCCAAAGCGGAATGCTCATAATTTTAAATTATATTTTGTGAAAATTTAGGAATCACTTTTGAGGATACAGAGCAGTTATATCTTGTCTGTGTGTGTTCTAGGTTAAACTTACAAGCAAAAGTTTAATAACACTTGCTACATTTGAGTAGTATTAGTGTTAGTTTATACCAACATTAAAAAGAACAACATAGCGTGATTAACAGGACTACACATCATGCCATCATCACGATAATTCTAAATGTTTACAAATACACGAACAAAGTACACTAATCGCTTTGGCGCATGTTAGGATACATCAATCTCGATAGATACGCCAAACACCTCGTTAATTGTAGCACCAGACCTCACTTTCAGTCAAAGGGATATTGACTTTGTTTGACCATTTATTGAAGTAGCAAGAAGAGGAAAAATTCTGGTGAAGTACAATAAATAGATCGATCATCAGTTCTCTTCTCTCTTTTCGGAGAGAGTTGTATATGAATGTCTGTAAATCTTTGAAATTGATTAGGGTTTCTGAAATCGAAGAAGATGACACAGAATACTGAAATTAACTTCCAAATCTAGATAAAGAGAAAAATTACAAAGATCCTTAATCTTGCTGTTCTGCAAAGTCGATCCTAATATTGAAGAGATTTGATTACCGCTGCTCATGTCACTTTCTATAGATTCGACGTTGAAGTAAATGAATGAATGGGTAATTTTTAAACTTCTTTTTCTTTTTCTTGTTCTTGTTTTTGACTCTATTTAGTTCAGTGATTGAGTGATCCTTCATTATTTGCAGAGTCGTAAAGATGTCGAAGGATCTCTTTTCGTTCAGATTAAGGTTGATAAAAAAATAATTGATTAGTTCTGAATCAATGTTGATTTATTGGTAATTTGTTCTAATTTAATTCTAAAACTGGATTTGTTAGATCGATTTATCTTGTCTTTGTTGTAGAATACTCAACCGAGATTCAATTCATGAGTCATGAATCGGAGAAATACAATTTAACTATATACCATTGATTACGTACTGCTCAATGCTTGCTTGCTAATTTTGTATATGCATTGTGGATAGTGATTATACTATGTTGTAGTTGGATCATACATTTTAGGTTGAGTTAGGTCTATTGTAATTCAGTTATTGATTAATGAAGAACAAATTTATAGGTATGGGAAGTTTTTAATTTGTATTTACAACCTAACCATTTTATACCACAGATCAGCATGTTATGTTGTGGTTCTCTATTGAGTTATGTGACTTGTAATATTGTTCTTAGTTTTAATTCGTTCTTAGGTCAGTTATTTACTTTCAGATTTGGAGTCGTATTTTGCTTTACATATTATTTTGGATCTCTGATTGTTTGATTGTTATGTGCATAATATACTTTGGACGAAATCCTTGTTTAGACACCAAAAGAAGCTCTGGATCTTTTGCTTGGTATTTGAATTTCTAAGAAAGTATTCAAATCAGTTAAAAGTCATGATAGATTACTGAATAATGAGAACCCTTGCTACAACTGCTTAAAAGCATTTTTATCCAGCCCTCATTTCTACTGCTTGTAAATCATTTAGTACAACAATAAACTCATATTTTAGGAGTTTTTCTTACTCATTCTGTTCATGTTAGACAATCTTGTAGAGGACCTGTTGGGAGATTTCAGGTTCGAAATCCAGCACCTTATCTGTTATATCGTAATTCAGCTCAGAAGTTACTGGTATTTGGTTTTTTTGATGCGTGTGGGGAATGTAAGAAGATGTTGCCAAATCTGTTTAATAGGTGGGATTCTAAAATTTCCGTCACGCTCTGTACCAATTCTCATGAATAGCGTAGTATAATTTTCCATTTGGTTGATTAATAGCGAAGCTGAAATTAAGCGTATCCTTTTTGCTTCTTTTGTATGCAGGATACTGGTGCATATGAGATTTCTCCCAAAGCTAAAATCTCTCCAACTAGTAATATTTCATAACTGATATATAAATAAATAGGTCATTATATTCCATCAAAGCTAAGCCTAAATGCTCATTACCTTTCAATATCTTGCCAGTATTTTCAGAATAAATGAATTGGGTTTGTAATTTTCAGAATATGTGTGATTTTGTTAACTATAGAAATGTACTTTAACTTATAAAAACAACATATCGTTCTTTTCTATATATGTTTAATCGGTTCTTTTTATTTACCAAATACAAGCTCATTAGAGTGTAACTGTATGCATGATAATGAGCCTAGAATGTCCACCTAGACAAGACCCAGAACCAGTTCAGACTAATTAGTTAAGCTTCTGCACTTTTATTATGATATCCTATTTTATAATTCTCTGAAGGTGCTACTATACTATTCATTTTCCTGTTTTTAGGTTAGTACTTGCATCCATAATGTGCCATAGATCTTTGTTCTACAGTTTTGAGCAAATTATCTAATATCTCCAATTCAATTTTGTACTTACTAATCTTGTTAGTGAATTCGAGGCATTGGAACCTGCTCTAAACATATGCTAACTGGCTGTGATGAGGGGCCCACTCTGGGAGGCCATCGCGTTCAGCTGTATCTAGGATATCCAGCCAATTGTTCCTTAAGCGAGAACCTTTTCAGTGTAAGTATTCATCTCTTTGAAATTAGTATCATAGAAAAACTCCCACACTAAAATGATTGATTACTTACTAATAACTAGACACAAGAAATGAACCATAAGATAAACATTTTTTACATCTTAACATAGGCGTAAAAAATTACATGTTGCAAACCAGCAATAAAATACTAAGTTTGTAAGTTTAGTGGCTTTGATAAGCTCTTCTCCACTCTTAACATTAGTTAGATGCCATGTGTTGTTTTCTTACTTCAAGTTTTATGGTCTCAGCCTTCTAAGCTTTTCATCATCTTGGATAATGTTTTACAGGGGCTAGGAATATGGGGAGTGCTTCTAAGGCAGCAAATCCAAACAGCACTACCCATCTCCTGCAACAATCCCTGCATCATCTCATGTGCACCCTCCTGAGTCTCTTATCCTCCCCAAATGACAATGCTGCAAATGCCATCATTTGTCACCTCTCTTTGCAGCCATTTAATCCATGTTGAAACTCATGGAACCAGCAACAATAGTAACCGTGTGACCAACCTTCTCAACCCTTGACGTTTTCTGCAACTACTTCTTCCCCATCTGCCTGTTGATACCACCAGTGTATCCTCTTCTGCTGGTTACAACCTTTCTCCTATTCATCCTCACCGGTCAATTTCAACAGCTGCATAGGGCTCCTTTTCTTCAAACATTTACTAATAACTCCATCTCCTTTTTTTCGCACCTCTTATTTCAGATCCTGGGGTAGTTGTCACCAAGACAGAAGTCCGTCAAGCACTTATGTAAGCTTGCTCAGTTACCCCTTTCTATAATAGCTATTCTCTTGCATGCATAGGTTTGCCCTTTCTATAATAGATATTTCTCTTGCATGCATGGGGTTTGCCCTTTCTATAATAGCTGTTCTCTTGCATGGATTAATTATAATAAATTGTATCTTCTTATTAACAAGTTGTACTAAGCTCTTATGTGTCAATATGGTTCATCTTACTGAGTTACTGTCTTGTATTTTACAGAACAATCAATTCCATCGAGGCATGTTCTGCTGAAGCTACTGAAGAGGCATGAACCATTCAAGGAGGCAGGCACGGTGTCGGATACAGTAAAGAAAATCATGCATCCATTCTTCAACCAGGGTTTGTATAGTTCTTTAGATTTCAGTGACCATCCTCTTTCCCTTTCCCATTTCTTGTGTTTCTTTTTCTTCGTTTGGTTTCACCTTCAAGATAAATGTAGTCTGTTATTATGTGAGATAAGATGTGTGGTGTATTTGGTTGTAATCTAATCCAGCTTCACACACCATTAGTTCAGTCAGTCAGTCAGTCAGTAGTGATTAGTGTCTACCCATTTAGGTTTTGTAATCAGATTTCTCTTAGCAAAAATAAGTTTGTTATGTCAAACTACACATTCAGTTATCTTTGTAAGCAAGAACAAAAAAAGACTTACAATCAGCAACAGCAAAGTTCAACTTGTCAGGGATTCATTATTCCACTAAGTGATTGATTGGTTAGTTCTCTTCTAGCTTCTTCATTGCTGTCCTCTTATGAATACATATTATTTCATTGTTGCTTTTTGTCTTATAGACTCTGCTCTTGTCCTTTTTCTTTTTTGCCTGGAAAAGTTCACTAAAAGATTATTAATTCATCATGCCCAGGTTTAGTGGATGACTTACAGTTGTATTTCAGTAAATCTGTATTGTGATTGCAAAAATACATTATACAATATTATAAAGTTACAACCTAACTGTATGGAACCCGGTTGAATGAGCGTTTCCCATTACCATCGCGTTGCCGACTATTGTATGTATGTCTTTCCCGTAAAGCAGACAAAATCGCCCAAGAGATTAAATAAATGTCTTTCCCCCCTTAAATCATAAAAGTTAAATGATGGATCCAAGTGTTATAAATTGGAACTTCTCACTGCAGAATAAGCTACCAATGAATTGTGATCGTTCGCTGCCTACAATATCATGTAGTCTGCATTTCTTAGTGCACTGAATAAGCTGCCAGTCTTATATCTGAAAAGTCCAGCAGTGGAGATTCTTAATCACAGTTAACTTGGATCGATAAGGATGGCCCACTTCGCCCGCCATCAGTAGTCAGAATCCAAATGCAATATCGAGCTTCAGATAGATGTTGAACTTCCAGCCTCTGATCTCATCATTGAAATCCCTTGGCTCAGAACGAGGTGAGCACAAGCAAGGGAATACACCAGAATACTGCCGAACGAACCATTGTAGTCTTATAGGCTTGTTGAGAAAAAGGCCTATATCATGGGAGCTGAAATTCTTGCCGTGGCAGAAAGTTGTGGCTTTGATCAGGTGAAACACTCAACTTCTTGTGCACTGTTCCTCATATAAGTGTTAGGTTAGATTGTAGCCGAGCATTTCGTCATTAGATGAAGCTAAATTCACGGTAGCGAAACAGAAGTTGAAACTGCTTGGTTTTAGGTTTAGAACTAGGTTTAAACAAGAAGAAGATAATAAAGGAGAAAGAGACGGAGCAGAAACTTGATTTCAATTGATTGTGTACCGCAGGTGCACGAGTGTAACATATAACCATGAACTTCCTTGGTAAAGTATAGCGTTTCCTAAAATGTAATTTCCCTAAAGTGTAACTTCTTGTATTATGTGAGTACCGTGTATTCTTTCACACCGTACCAGGTAGGTGCTGCCACTCCATAAGTAATACTTGAGTTCTGCCGAACCCCGTGGCTTAGTCGTAAAATAAACGGTCTCTGAAAGTGGTTTTGTAAAATATATCATCTATTGGTCTATTAGAAGGATATCAAGCATTTGACATCGAGAAGTTTTAGAAGCAACTTGATCACGAACAAAATGATAATCAATCTCAATATGCTTTGTTACGTGCATGAAAAATAAGTTGTAATTAAGATAATGCTTTAAGGTGTCACACCATAGAACATGAGGAGTTTTGAGCGGAAACACAGAGATTAGAAGAAGTGACTGAATCCATAATTAGTGGCAATTGCAGTATCGATATTACGCGGTACTAGAGCGAGATCTTGTTTCTGTTTGGTGGCTCCGAAACTGATATTACCACCCAAATAAGCTCCCCAGTAACCACTAGTAGAGCATCGATCTTCAAGAGAACCGACCCCAATACAGATAAATTATATACCTTTGAAGATAGCTTGAGTGAAGAAGATAGGTAGAAATATGTACCAAGCGTAGGCGTATTTTTGAGATAGCGAAAGTATCGCTTTGACCCCAGTTTGCTTGATAGGTGCATGCGCCAAGGCGACATACCTTATTAACGGCTATATGCCAAATCAGGGCCAGGTAGTGTCCAAATATTGCAGCTCGACAATACTACGATATTGATGGCATCGGTTAATAAAGAACTTGATCGGAGAAATATCACCCAGTCTTTGAGTGGAGTTTGAGCAGGTTTAACGCACCATCCATTTTTATAGAATAAGAAGATCATGAGCATACCGCTTTGTTGAGAGAAATAACCTGAGAGGTCAAGAAGCTGCTTCAATTAGGAAAAATAAGATAAAGAACAAGATCTTTAATTGCAAATTCTTGTACCGAGGCGATCCAAAGTGGATTGAATTGGCGGAATTGAATCTGGCGAATTAGAACCTCTTATTGATTACCATTAACCACCTACTGACAAATAAATAGTACCTTTTGAGCCATTATAGATAAATAGAAGATGATCACATTACGGTAATAAACCCAATTTGTTATGAAGAAGGTGCTGAGTGGTGATACCATGCCTGAGGAGCTTGTTTAGGAATGCATAGAAAGCAGTACGACTTGCATCTGCATAGGTGGGAAATCAGATACCACATGGCAGCGGTTCCATATATGCTTCTTCTTTTGTAGTTCACCATGTAAAAAAGCATTTTGGCGTCGAGTTGATGAATAGGCCAATTTGAAGACAAAGCTAAATGTAAGAATAATCACGAATAGTGCATTATTAGTTTAACAACCGGACTAAATGTTTAGAAAAATCACAACTCCCTCTTGTTGATTACCTTTTTGCAGCAAGCGAGACTTCAGCATTAATTTCACCGACGTGGAAGTTTTCGTTTGATCTTGCATTACCCGTTCTGACCAATACGCGTTCTTAGAAGAGATCATATGATACGTGTCCAAGTACCATTGCGAAATGTGCATTAATCTCTCGTAAATGAGAACCGCCATCTGAATCTTTATAGGCTTCGAGGAAATACAAGTTAGTTCCACGAGAGAATCACGTACCGGCGCATATTTGGAAGCACTTAGAGCTTTGTAAGAAGGTTTAAAGAATTCCATCTTTAGCCCCTGAATTACCATGGATGAGTGCCCGATAGTGGATGTAGGCAGAGCTTGAAGTAGTTGTTGTTGCTTAGTGGACCCAGGTAGTGCAGTCGTGGGCCACGGGTAGTGCAGTAGAGTTGTACAGCCCAGTATAGTGTCGAAAGTGATGCGAGAACTCAGTAAGAAGGCTTTGAATCTTTTGTAGTGGGCGTGGCGACTGGGTATGATAAACAAAGCATCGGAAGGAGGAATGTGGTATTTGTTGAGCTCAACATCGTTGAAAAGTATCGGCAATCGAAGCCAGACATTTAGATTATTTTGGCCTTGCGTGCGAGCGTTTGAAAACCATTGGGTGCGGAGAATGTGAGTGATGGGAATGGCTTGCTAAGTGTATAAGTATTTACGAGAAGAGATCGATCTGCAGGTGAAGGTGTAGGCGAAGGAAGGTAGTCTCATCAAAAGCATTATGGCTTGACTAACATATGCCCGACACCTTGGGAATGTGAAATATATAGCCCTTTTGAGATGGACCACCTGCTTAACTCTTTACATGGAAAAGGGGCTCCATTTTTGTAGGACTTTATCATGAGGACGTAGAGTGAGGATAACATAAACCTTAACCAAACCATGGCGTAAAGAGGTGTAATCCGGTGGAATGCCAAAAGAGCTTCGTAAGGATGAATTATTAATAGAAGTAGAGGAACACGATTCATTAGATATGGCGAGTGTAAAGCGAATCGCCACCAATACGAGGATGGAGACGAAGCCATGTTTGAAATTGTAAGTCGATTTCTGAATATGGCCGTGGCGTTAAGTAAAGCCATTTGTTGAGTGTGTGGACATAGAAATCTATGAAAATACCAAGTTGCTTTGAAGATGCGCGAGGTAAGTTTCTGAGTACTCAGTGCATTATCGATTAAAATTTAATTTTCGATTAAAAACATATTTTCAACATGCTTTTGAAACAAAAAGAATATAGAAAAGACATGAGACTTGTGAGACATAGGAAACATCAAGTAAAGCGACTAAGCGCGCCAGTATTAAAATAATACAATATTTGTATCCTTCATTAGATAAAACATGAAGAGGTCATACACATGAAACAATTAAATCTAATGGATTGGATAAGTAGTTTTACTAGGATTAAGGTAACTTATGACTCATGTTCGCGGCTTAAGACCGAACAAAACTTGATAGTATGGCCAGAAGCCAGTGGCCCGAGAAACAACTTTGGTATCGCATCATTGGATGACCCAGCTGGTACCCGGCTTGTAAACTGTATGCGTTCTCTATGCAAACTTTGGGAGACTTAAGACGAAACATCAAGTTGATAGAGACCACCCTCCTATCGCCCACACGAAGAAGAACCTTCGGTCGTGGAGCCTTATGAACAAAGGGTCGGATGAAATTCCGATAAGACATTGTATAGTGGTAGAGCGAGGAGGTGACAAAAAGATTATGAGAGATTTGTGGTGCATAGGGCAATGCGAAGTTGTAACTACGATTAGAAATTGCAAAATAGAGGAATAACATTAGAAATTGGAGATGAAAGACAAATTACCCATCGGGTGATGAGGACTGATGTACTCATTGAAAGGTGGCGAGAAAAATCATTGGTGCACCTGATCGCCTTGTTTGTCGAGAGTCCATGGAAGAGGGTGCGCTTAATCCAGTATGAAGGCGTATAGGCCGCAGCGGCACCGAAGTTGGTGGTTGGCGGCGGAGGCCGGCTTCTGATCAAAAGCCAGTTTCCAACAATGCAGGCTTCATGGTCGGACCCGATCACAAAGTTGTGGAAGCCGCACCGACTACGTTGTATTGGTGAGTGAAGAAGCAAAGGAGATTCTGCCCCACGTGCTTTGTTATTGACGGAAGCTACGGTTGTTGGCTTGAAGCACAGGCCAGGTGTTGAATTGTAGGGGCGAGCTGGTCACGAAGTTGCATGGTCTGGGCAGTGCGGGAGACGCCGGAATATCCAGAAAAGCCGGGCCCGAGTTAGTGAAGACATGGCACGTTGCGCGGAGGATGAAGCGATTGGGTGCATTACACGATCTCCATACGAAGTTCAAGAGTCGTAGCATTAAAGAAATCTTGGCGGACAAAGAGATCATCGTAGTTGTTGAGGATATGTGATGGCATCACTTAAGGCTGTACAGACGGCAAGGAAGGCAGGTGGCGAATTCTTTTTATGCCCATAGCAGTTGTATTAGCATTTAAGTTATCCACTAAGTTTGAACATGAGATTGATATGTTCATGTAGTCTTTGACCCTTTTTGAAAAGAGTCATTAGTTCACAATGAAGATGATGAATGTGAGCCTTCGATTTGAAGCCTCTTTGACCCAGAGAGTCCCAGTTTCCT
>JAJJWW010007426.1:0-90656 GCA_023531295.1 Papaver armeniacum
ATTTTGGGGTATTCCTCCTAACTGCACTTCTAATGTAAAAGGATTTTTCGCGACCTCACGCGATAGCTTCATCTAGCTGCCTTACTCCCTCCTCCTTCTCTTACATTTGTTCAATATTCCTCTCATCTCTGCCAATTCTGCAGAATTTGTTCATTTGCCTCAGAATCTAAATTGATCGGTCTCTTTAATTCGCTTCTCTCTTTCTTCGTTTGTGTCTACTTTTTGTATTCTTTCGTATTTTTCGTTAATGTCTCCATCATTGCGATTTCGCTCACGCCTCCTCTCTCGATTATCATGGTTATTACTGCAGGATCGCTTCTTCTAATTCCAGATTTTCCATTTACGCTCTCAATCTCTCTCTCAGCGAGCTAGGCGTGCTTGCTCAATGTAATGCTTTTCAATATCATCTTCGATTTCTTTTGTTTCCTTTGAGTTTCTCTCCCATGTAGTGTTCTTCTTCTTTCCTCACGATTTTCTTCATTAATTGGGTTATTACGTTCTCGAAGTTGCTCTATCTTCTTGATTTCCATCATCGTGATTGTTTACCAAAATATAACGATTTTCTATTAGTTCTCTCTCTTCGCGATCTCCTTCGCCATGACTTAACTCTCTTTCCAAATTTTCTTCATTAATGTTTTCTACGAGGCAATGTTCTCCTCCCATTTTCTCTACTAGATCTTGATCTCGATCTGTTTCTACTTCTTGACCTTACTGTTTTGCGACCTCCTATTTTCCATCCTCGACTCGTGGTTTTGCCTTGTTAGATTAGCGCGTTCTTACGCTTCTAACCGCCTTTCTTCGATGTATTGTTTGTCTCAAGCGCTTCTAATGCCGCGATTTCTTCATTTCCACGAATTGTTTCTCCCATCTCTTCTCGATTTCTCTCTTCACTGTCTATCATTCATCAATTGTTGTATTTCTTCTCTTTCTTCAGTAGAATCGATCTCCATGTATGCACGCTCACTCTATCATAATCGATTACTACATTTGTTTAGTGCTTTGAGTTGAATTGGTGGTTGTGTTGATGGTTGAATTGGTGGTTGTGTTGATGGTTGAATTGGATCTTCTTCTCCATTTCTTGCATCTATCCTTGATGGTCCACCTACTTCATTTCTTCTTTCTCCCACTAATCTTCCACTTCTCCTTACGATCGTTGGTAGTTCCGATGCATTCTTTCTCTAGCCATTTCTCAATTTTGGTAATTTGTTAAAAATTATTCAAGATTTCTTTTTTGTTATCCCTAATTCTTCAATTCACAAGGTTGATCTTCTTGATCCACTGTTTCTAGCGCATATGTAGTTGCAGGATTTCCCCACTACACCCTCACTCAAATCTGCTAAATCAACTCATTTGAAGATGAAGAATGATATGTTTATTAATTGTTTTCTTGAAAGATTTACAAAGAAATGTAGAACAAAGCTAAAGAAATTACAATCACTCTTCACTTTCTCTCTCCTAATGACTTGTTTCACAATTCAAAAAGACCTCCTCTCCAACGAGAGGTATAAAACTCCCATTCGATTGAAGATATCGATCCTTATTGGAAGAAATTATCTTTCAAACCGCCCAAGAGAAGATCCGGTGAAGAGTTTGGCGACATGGAACTTGGGAGAATAATCCTCGACAAGTACCCCAAGTTGAATAGGTTGGATAAACAAACTATGAAGCACAAGTTGATGTCGATTGTAACAAGATCCTTGTGGTAGACCACCTACCACAAAGACAAGGGCGGAAGAAAGGGAACAAATTAAATAGTATTTGAGTATAAAATGCGATCCATCCGGACATGACTATACCGAGGTGCAATAAAAAAGAGGAGTCGGCTAAAAAGAAAAGAGGTCGTCCGAGAAAGAAACAACTACACAAAAGGTTTCAAACTTGAATACAAATAGACTCCACCTCTTGAGAGTCAAGCAAGTGTTGTAAAGAAAAGGTCCCGAGCAAAGAAACAACTACACCAACCGTTTCAAACTTGAATCCAAATGAAACTCCACTTCTTGAGAGTCAAGCAAGTCAAGGAGATGTTGTGAAGAAAAGAGGTCGTCCGAGGAAGGAAGTAAAACCGGTATTGGAAGAGTATCGCGTACAACTCCCTCAAATTATTCAAGAGTTCGTTATTGGTGCCGACGACGTCCCAAAGGATGGAAATTATGGGTTTCACGTTGCCTCCCGACAATTGGGACACCTAGGTGGAGCGGTTGAGGAGAATCTCACCCAATGTCAATACATAAGATGGCCGCCCGACTATAAAAAGACAAGGAGTTTTATATCTCAATGATACTAGAAGGTTCCATGGAGGATAAAGCTACTTTTAAAGATTTTTTAAAGAGTGCTAAAGGCCTGGGAGGGAAATGCACGTTCAAATGGGAGCATTTGGTTGAGAATGCCAGAGTGTGGCCATCTATTCGCGGATACGTGGTCATGCGTAGTACATTTTTAGTAAAGGACTAAGTGTAGCATTTGCACCGAAATATGTCGTTTGTGTGGACAGCTCAAGCATAGAAGAATTGTTATGGCTTTGGTGGATAATAATCATTTTATTGGTCTACAACTCAACAAGGAATGTCCATTACCTCTTATTTGTAGGTTTAGTTTTGGGAAAAGTTCATAATCAACAAGAGCAGGAATGGAAGAAACTTTATGAGGACAACATGCACCATTGGAATGCTTTAGATGAGTCTAGGGAATGTCCTATAGATTTGACTAAAGGAGGTTCAATAGATTTGAATGAACTCCCTCCCATAGATTTGAGTGATGAGTGATTATGATTGGGGAATAAGGAATCTTTTGGAGTACTTTTGTAATCGCATTCGTGTTTTTGTGTAATGTACTTGGAGTACTACAAATGAATGAAATGGATGTGGTTTTTTTGGTGTATACTCCTTTGGTCGGCATTGTATTTGGTACACGACCGTCGACTCCTCGGTGGTCGTCATGTTATAAATTCGGCAGCTGCCGCGTGCACCGCATGACAAGATAGGAAAAAGGCATGGGACGGTCGGAAAGGTTGTTTCCCTACTACAGTGCCGACCGTCCTAGGGTTGGCAAGGTCTTGGTTTTGTCAGGTTGCCGGCTTTTCTGTGAACCATGCCGATCAGAACAAAAAAAAAAGTTGTTCCTGGATGTTTCATACATTATAGTCGGCGGGGTAGATTAGGAGAACCCTACCGGAGCTATACATCCGACGGCATGGTTTATAGGATAACCATGCCGATCGACTTAAAAAAAAAAAAACTTGTTCTTGGATGTTCTCATACATTATAGTCGATGTGGTGTATTAGGAAAACCCTTCCGACTACACATTCACCGGCATGGTTTATAAATTGTTAAGTGCCGACTGTAAAGCAG
This sequence comes from Papaver armeniacum, assembly GCA_023531295.1. Classification (NCBI taxonomy): domain Eukaryota; kingdom Viridiplantae; phylum Streptophyta; class Magnoliopsida; order Ranunculales; family Papaveraceae; genus Papaver; species Papaver armeniacum. The sequence goes on from JAJJWW010007426.1 coordinate 3,349, forward strand.
CCGGCACGCTTTTAATTTAGTACAATGCTAACTATACATCGAATTCAAACCTTAAAAACTTAATTAGAGCATACAAACCTTAATTAAAGCATACAAACATTAAAAACTTAACCTTCACCATCACTAGCTTTTGCACCAAGATCGCCTTTTGCTTTTCCCTTATCCTGGACCTATGTAGTCACCTACCTCATTGTAATAGGGGTTCACCGAATGTCACATGCTCTAAAAAATGTTCTTGGATCAACCTCCTTTTCTTCCTCCTCCGATGATGTGCATTCTTCATAGTTGAGGGGATTGTTAGAATGTTCATAAACCTTAGAAATTCTTCGGGATCTTCCTTACCCATCGATTTAACTTTTACGGGGGCAATTCTTTTCGATTTCATCTTTAGGATCTTCTAAATTGGGATAAATTCCATTCAATAAATTGTAATAACTCTTCCGCATTGTTAACAAGACAAGGTAGATCTTCTTTTTCCTCCGGGAACCTAAACAATGCACAAATAAAAGATATGAATTTCTTACACATTGAAAGATGGTTCTGGTCATGTGGTCGGAAAGGTCGAGAATATACATTGCCGACTAATACTTACCCGCAAGGTTGTAATCATATACCAAGCCGACCAACACATAGTCGGTGAAGGTCCTATACAAGAAAGATGCCGACGGTTAACTTAGGAAATTAAGGTTTTGTGACCTAAAGTCGGCATGGTACAAGTCTAAGACAATGGCGACCAGATGTAAGTCGGCAGGGTTTGTTATTATACTCCCACGGCCCGGTTATCGTCTAACAACGCCATGGCTGTTATGAAAAGCTCCACCAGGTTAGTCATCCCGAGACCATGCCGCTCTTACAAAATACCAATAGTCGGCGTGGTTTTAAATTATCGACCTTGCCGACCAAAAACCCGAAAATCATAATTTTCAATTTCTAACCTAATATAACAATCATATAACACATCGAATAATGGGTTGAGTTTAGAAATCACTTACATGTATTCTTTTCACCGCGAAGGGTTTTTTTCAAAATTCTCGTGGATTGGATTTTCGGGTTTGCTAGTTCCAACTTTTTTCCTTACATTTTCCTCCGATTTGGATCTTCTCATGTTACCACATTTGAATCTCTCTTCTTCGGATCGAACCATTTTTGGTATAATATCAAAATTGAAATTTTTGGTTGATGGAATAAGATGAAGGAAGGAGAAGAGGAGAGGGATTAGAGAAGATAGATTAGAAGAAGATTAAACGTTTTTAGTTTTTAAGTTTAGGGTTTAATTTTAGGTTAATTAGTGCAGGGGTACTAAAGTAACTTCATCATGTTTTGACCACCCATTAATAAGGGCACATGTCCATTTAAATTTGGGTATACCCCAATTAATCTGGGTATACCCCAATCTCGCGAGGATAAAAAATTTAAGGGAAAGTAAGGTTTTTATAAGAAACTTGTTGGTAGCCGCCCCTAGTTAGCAATTCGGTGTATGGGAAACGTTCGAGACGGCATACGTACATGTATTATCCGTTTGACGAGAAGATAAATTCGGTCCACTATTCGGTCAACCATTTCTAATTCGGGGATAATTCGAAATGGCATACGTACGTGTATAATTCGTTTTAGATATTTGAATACGGGAAAGAAAATTCGGCCCATATATATTATTAAATTAGTAAGTATTTTTAATTTTAAAAGCCTAATTCTAGTATTTGTATAGCTTATACCGAGAAAAAATAACATTTTAAGAGGAGTCTACAAAAGAACATAAGAATTATATGGTTTAAATGGTTTATATAGAAAATATATGAATTATTAATCAAAAATCAGGTTTGATTCCATGCCTTCGCGAACTTGTAAAATTCGGTTTATTCAGAAAAAGAGGCAAACCCAAGTCGGAGTTGCAAATGTAGCCGTGTCTTCGCGAATTTGCAAAATTCGGTTTATTCAGAAAAAAAGGCAAACCTTGGTCGGAGTTGCAAATGTACGCGATTCGGACACGGAACTATTCGTGTATAATTCGTGAATTGTTCGTCGAATTGCTAACTAGGAGCCGCCCAACAAGTTAAGCTCCACCCCTTTTTTGGATACTGATCCCACCATACAATGATTTTAGTTGTCCAACCTCTGTAGCTAATAGATCAAAAAACTCATTGCTTTGTCTAAGAGCATGAGTACACATTTGAGACTCAAAAGTAGACAAATGTTTTTGGCAGCCAACTATTACACTATTTAAGGTCCCATTTGACTACCCCTAGTTTGTCAGTTATGGTTTTAGTTACATTAGTATTATCTCCTTCCAAATGAAGATTACGTATATGATTCTCTTTTGCTCATAGTGTTGTTGCTAGTGTTGCCTTGTCTTCAGCTATTGGTGCATCTTTAGCCTCCTCACATATGCTTGCTGCTCCTTTGCAGTTTCCTGAAATATCAAATATTATCAGTCCTAGACCCATAAATAGTTCTTTTTCTTTGAGAAAGACATCAAATTAATTTTGTAAAAGGAGAAATTTGAGGTTTCCACCCTGGTGTAGAATTCCTGTGAAATACTTCTTGCCTCGTAGCGTCCGTTCTCATACTATTATTCCTCGATATGTATCATTAATGTATCCACCTGCAATTGCATATTATGAAAGACTGTGACATATTTTTTCCACATGTGCCATAACATAAAACTAGCAGCGATAGTTACATTTATAGTATGATTATCCTGACTTGTAACCTGACATCTAGTGCAATCCAAAAAATTCTTATTAGCCACAACACAAGAATATTTTTAATCAGTTTCAGACCAAATCCTTTTACTATCCTCACAATCTAACTACAAATGTTGAACAGACTCTAATTCTAGTTTACAAAAAGGACAAATATAATTTACATTAGATAGGTGTTAGCTATAGGAACGCAGTTTATAACACATTTCCACCAAAAACACAAGGTGGCGATTAGTTTTCAGAATTATTTCCAAAGGAAACAATTCTGATTGGCAAGTGGACGTCTAGGAAATGTTTGGTAACCATTATTTTAATGGATTATCAGCCCATAATCCATTATGCAGATTATAATGGATTATATATCTGTTTGATAACAATTATAATAATTGAGTATTTTAATCATAATTGAAAAAATAAATTATTTCCATAAACAGAAAAAAGTTGTTTTGAAAATTTATTGTAATCAATTATTTTTCCAACAAACATAAATTGAATTTTTTCTTCTTATTTTCTCCAAACCATCAAGAGATGGAAAAAAAAACAACATAGGACTAAAAAAATCCTAGATCATTGTTCTTCCTCTCCTTTTTAAGATCATCATTCTAAGATAATCAATTATTTGAAAAAAGTGTTTGGAAAAATTTATTTCAAAAATAATTATATCAAAATCCACAAGGTTATCTAATTTAGCAACTATATTTTTCATATACAGTAAAACTTCGATAAATTAATAGCCTTGGGACCGAAGAAAATATTATTTTAGCGAAGTTATTAATTTATCGAGTTACAATTTAGCTTTGTACAAGGCTAGTTGGGACCAGAAAATTTTATTATTTTAGTGAAGTAATTAATTTATCGAAGTTCTACTGTAGATTTATCTTTTTTTCAATGATCTTACCTTTTTTTCCAGATAAACAATCATATCACATTTCATTCAATCATTTTCCTAATAAACAATCATATCACATTGCATTCAATCAAAAAGGTGATTACATGACTGTTTACAAGAAAAAGAATATCAAAATACAAGAAACTCAAAACTCAAATACAAATAAAGATATCAATTACATGTAATTAATGTATCACAGAACATGATTGATAAAGGTGAAAGCAAACTAGTTGCTACGAGATGAGAAAAGACTTTAAGTTGGCTTAAACTTAATAAAATCTGATTCTAGGATCAAGACTTTAGGATTTGATAAAGATAATAATATTCATAATTGATTAATAAAAAGATTGTTAAACTCTAAACAAGAAAGCTTAGCCTTTATATAATCTAGCATGACCGACTAAAAAGATAATAAAAAGAATTCTACCTAAATTAGGAAAGTAAAGGACTTGCAAAGCAAGTAAACTAAAACGACGTAAGGGATCAATAATGATTGTTGATACAAACGCAAGGGATCAATAATCGTTGTTGATACAGACGCAGATGTCCTACATCATTCCCCCCTTCTTGAAAGAAACTCGCCCTCGAGTTAGCTAATAAGAAAACTTCATTCTTTCCATATATTGCTCTAGACTTCGAGTTGTTAGCAAAGAATACGAGTTCTTTTCCTCCATGAAAAATGTAGATATCACGTTCTTGACTTACCACGGTCAAACGCAAAACTTGTAGCTCTAGAGATCATAAACCGAAGTATCCAAGAAGTGTGTCTCAAAGCATGATAAGAGTTGTGCTTAAATTTTCCTCGATCGAACACAAAATTCACGTCATCAATGGCGGTGTAATGCAAGCAAAGCACTGTCCTCCATGAGTACAACATATGTATCTCCAAAATTCAGAGCTACTTCTTTTAAAGCATAATCAATTGACTCGTTCCTTCTACGGTCCAAAATTCTTCCTTTGGCTTCAATATCAACATTTTTGTTTCAAATAGTATCCACCAACCAAGTCTTGTTTTCCAACATAACGCCTAGCGTCAAGCGTGGTGATCTAGTAAAGTCGCAACTAACGATGCAGCAGGAACGGCCAATGCGAAAAGAATGTGATAATCAAGTCTACCATGTTAGTAATGGGTACTAATTTCCCTATCTCCTATTACTTGGTTTACCCCAAACATTTCTTTGTCGAGAAGACTATCCAGTTTATCATCAGTTCGTGTTGATTTACCACGATCAAAAACAAAGTCCATTATTTTAACTCCTTGTTGTAGGGTACATTTGTGCATGGTGTACTGTCCATTCAACTTGCAAACAAAAATATTTTTGTCTTTATTAGATAGCTCAATATACTTGCCTTTGTGTAATGACCTTTCTTGTGCACTCTTAAAGTCGACCACTTCTACTGCAGCTGTAATAACATTAAGAAAATCTTGCGCCACGACAGTTTTGGTGGTTCAGCATTGTATGCTGACAAATCAAATATTGTCATCTCAGTTGTAATGGATACAACCTTGTCGATGTTAAATTCTTTGCATACTTGCTCCCGTTCCAAATTTATGTAGTTCAAAGAATCCATGTTAGAACGAAGTACTACTTTTCCAGTAATAGCTCCAGCCAAAACACTCTTGCTCAAACTGAAACTTACAATATTCAAAACTTGTCTCGAACGCCGACCAGCATAAGACATATAGTATACTACATCCTTTGGACTTTGTAAAACATGAATAACCATCTTATTAGAACATCAACGAAGAATTAAAATTCCAGCAATAGTTTGATTTGCATTAAAAGGAGCAGTTAATGCATCTTTAGTGGACACGCTTCTTTTGCCTCTTTCGTAGTAATTACCTCCTACGAACACACTTCTTTAAGCAACACGTTGATCACAATTCATTTCAACACCAGATAATATCACATGATAATAGTAGCGAAAAGTATTAACAATCACCAACTTCATTGGCATCAAGATGTCAAATTTCTTGAGCTCTGCACGACATTCATGCTGGCATCATGTATGATTATTAACTCTTCCCTATATATTGGACAAATTGAAACTCCACAGCCACCAACAGACGTAAGCTTTCGACCTTCATGAAATATCTTTTGAGACTTGCCAGAGGGTTTCAAGTGGGAAGTATTAATAGCTATCTCTTCACCCTTATCGAATACGATAAAAGGAAATCCCCCTCCAGGCTCCCATGTAGCTTGCTGAAAATCGCGATTTGCTGACAATCCTAATATTAACCTTCCAGTGACAGTTGAACTTATGAATGCCACCTCGTAGACGTTCCTGTTACTAGCAAGAATTAGATAAGAAATTATGTCGTTCCATGTCTCGAGCGCATCAACCCAAACAAGAAAAACTCTTCCAATATCTTTGTTAGTGCATGTCCAAAGTGTATAATAGATTACTGAATTCATGTCCACCAGGTTTCCAGGACCATTGTTGGTTTCCATCTGCAAATTAGTGTAACTTTTCTGTTGGTAAGTAAACATCAACTCCAGGAAGATATACCATATTACAATCACCAAGAAGAGTAGAATTGTCACAGCGTGCAGTAGGATTGACGAAGAGAGCTCGAAGAACTTGAAAAATATTGGAAAGTATTCCTTCATGCCATCACCAGTTCGAATATTCACACTCCCTTGATCAACATAATGATTCTCCATGACATACTGTACAACCAATGCATCTGTTTTTACATGAAGAAAATTCATACTATCATCGGTATGTCCAGAAATTTCGAACAAGGGTTTACTCAACGTTTCTCCTTCTTGTCTTGAACAAATATTAGTCGGAAATAACAGGTATGAATCGAAAACACACAATTTCACTTGTTTGAATCTCACTGGAAACTCTCCAAATAAATAATCCAAAGAAACTTTCCAGAAATTATGCGAGCTGAAACCAGGAACATAAATTATCCAAAGAAACTTTCCATGAAGTCTCAAAGAAAAGATGTTGCGGTCGCCATGCGGCTCAACAACAACCTGAATTTTCATCAAAGGCCAGTTCGAATCATCCCGATATATAGTGCCTGGCTTGTCAAAAGTAACCAATACAACATCACCGGCTGCTAGAACACATTCTTTTATAAACTCATCACACCTGAGGTTTATGTATGTGTCAAGAGCGAATAACGAAGTTCCTACACCATTGTGAAGTGTAATCTTCTTAGATATAGTTTTGAACTCGAAAGAAGCATGTCTACTGACGTAGCAGTACGTCCATCTTGGCACACCTAGGCATGAACTATTACGAACAAAAGGGATGGTAAAGTTTGAAATCAAAACTGACTCCTTCACCTTTATCCCAAACTGAAATTGCAACTTAGTTGGGTATAGGTCTCGACAATGCATAACTAAACCAGTAATATCAGCATCCAATAAAAATTCTCCATGGTGATGGAGTCCCATTGCTGCACTCATGAAATTAATGCAATAATTCTTTTGCACCAGCGTAATGAGTACTTCCAGTTTCGTCTTCACTTTGCCACAGTTTCCTTTTTTAAAACTTGTAAGATGCTCCTCGATGAAATTATTAAGAGCATGACAAAGTGATTCGACATGAAAAACTAAACAATTATCTCCTTGAAGAAATAATTTGTCTTTGCTTGGTCTCGATGGTTCCAACTCAGTCACAGATGTTAGGACGTCATATGCAATAGCAGGTGCAAGATTTGCAGTTTTCCATCGAATTCTTTGACGTTGCATCGAAGTATACTCCTCGTAAGTATCAATATCAATCTCTGGACATGGCTTCAAGCTATCTCTTAACTTAACTACTAAATCTTTTGCTAATGATACTCTTTTGGCATTTGAGAAAATACGACCACGAAATTTTCCAGTGTAATTCTCTACACATATAACTTCAAGAGATCGACATACAAACTCATCGGCAGAAATAGATAATAATGGCTTATAATTTAATGCTCTAGCCATATATATCATAAAGAGTTAACTCAACAGGTTGAATCTTGTTAGGGTTTTCAAAAGAGATCATACGTGTTTTCTCGTGAATAAGAACTTGATTATTTTCAACACTAGATAAAACAGGTCTATCAATATCAGAAAATACTAAACCAAGTTCGATGACTTACCATTATTTGACAAATCATCCAACGAATCAAGTAAAACTTCCTTCAGCTGATTTTCTTCATCCTTCTGCAAAGTTTCTTTTGTATTCTCCTCACCAACTGACGTGTCCAAAACAGTTAGGGAACCATTAGAAAACGATAACTCCTCTTGAGTTGATGATGAATCATTAAAGTCCCATGAATTATGCGAAACCTGGAGATGATTTTCTCTAGGGTCCTCTTGGTCTTCTTCGCTCTTTTCAGAAGTAACCTTTATAATAAGAACTGGTTCAAACGGAACCTCATTGAACTGTCTAAAACATTCCACAAAATCTTCAAATTGTGCTTTTGTAATAGGTTTATCATTAATCTCTTGAGAAGCTACCAAAATTTTGTCTAACTGAATTTTTTTCTTCTTCATCAGGAAGAAATTGTTGAAAATTCTTATAATTTTATTGATTGAATAATATTTGCGGAGGTATACGAGCATAGTGGTGTTGCTCGTATAGAGCTCCTAGAACTCTAGTAGTGAAGGTGGAAGCAAGGACTTTGTAACTTGAACTTTGTATTGATTGATGCTTGCTTGAATACAAATGAATTGGGCTTGCCTATTTATAGGCTTACATAACCGTCATTGCATACTCTAGTTTTATCTAGAGTTTTCTCATCTAGAAAGTTCACTGACTAGTCTAGTATTCACTAGACTTATTCTAGATTTTTCATACAACCGAGTTTACAATATTTTGCTGGACTTTTCTAGAATTAGCTGTTCTCTAGGCTTTGTCTAGATGTTTCAAGACACTTATAAGTAAAGTACATTTCCCACGTTTTTATTTTTAATTTGCACAATTACAAATTACATGTTCTAACACCCCCTCTTAATTTGTAATGGTCTTTAATTTCAATCTTCACCCAATCTCGTCTCGCCCTTAGCTCATTGATGCTCGTGTTGGCGATTTTCGCATCTGACAGCTGCTCTTGTCTTCTAATATTGTCTCCATATCTCATGCCTTAGATCTTCCTTGACGCCTTGGCATCTTCGCAGCCCGATCGTTGTAGATTCAAGGGCTCCGCCTTGCGCCGTACTCTTCTTCTCCTTCACGGTTTAAACGGAACTTGACCGTCTTATATACAGAGGCTTTGCCTTCTGTTGATATTCCTCGCCCTTCACGAAACTTGACCATCGTAGGTTCAGAGGTTCCGCCCACTCAACTTTGTGAGTAGAAATTTTGTACAAGATGGTTCTTTGCCATCGTTGTTATTTGAGGAGGCATTCTTGATGCTCTTTTCCCTCAATTTTTTAGAAAATGCACTCTTTGGTGCATCACTTTGCGAGGATGGAAATTTTCTCCTTTCTTTTTGTTTTTTTGTTTTTGTTCTTTTAACGGAAGGAGCAGATTTCACTTCAACATATAACAAATTTTCGTGAAGGCAGTCACTTGACTTGTTCTTATGCTCACTTGTTTTTCTTACATTTCTTCTTATAATGTATGGAGACATTTTCATTTTGACGTTTTAATTAATTTTTTTTCTTTTTTTTCTTTTCATAATTTTCTAAACTTAGAATTGGGTGATAACTAGATTCTATTGGGGTTGTAAAACGAGTAGGGAACAGTTGAGACGTACCTTGCGTCTTCTCATCTTCTTTGAACTTCATTTATGCGGAATTATCACCTTCATCTTGTAGCGGAAACTTTAACGCCCATTAGGATCGAACCCGCTCTGATACCATGTTGAAAATTCTTATAATTTTATTGATTGAATAATATTTGCGGAGTTATACGAGCATAGTGGTGTTGCTCGTATAGAGCTCCTAGAACTCTAGTAGTGAAGGTGGAAGCAAGGACTTTGTAACTTGAACTTTGTATTGATTGATGCTTGCTTGAATACAAATGAATTGGGCTTGCCTATTTATAGGCTTACATAACCGTCATTGCATACTCTAGTTTTATCTAGAGTTTTCTCATCTAGAAAGTTCACTGACTAGTCTAGTATTCACTAGACTTATTCTAGATTTTTCATACTGTAGAGTTTACAATATTTTCTTTGGACTTTTCTAGAATTAGCTGTTCTCTAGGCTTTGTCTAGATGTTTCAAGACACTTATAAGTAAAGTACATTTCCCACGTTTTTTTATTTTTAATTTGCACAATTACAAATTACATGTTCTAACATAAATGTAGACGAAAATTTTTAACACCCACAGATGACAACAAAACTTTGTGAGTAGAAGACGAAATTTTTGGAACATAACTTCTCCATCTTCCTCGCTAACTGATGTTTTTGAAACAGCTATATAAGTATTAGAAGACGATGATATGTTTGGAACTGCTTTACTCGAAAGTTTGGCCATAGCAAGGTCATATTCACGTTTAGGTAAAACAAGCTTTTTACGTTCAGCTTCAGCCAAAGCAAACTTTTCACGTTTTTTACGTTTAACGATAGCAATCAGATACTCTTCAAGCTTCTCCAATCTTTCTTTTGCATCTTCTCTGACACAATAAAGCTTATTTAGTTTCCTTTCATCTTCTACACGGCGATAAATTATATGACGATTCTTCATGATTTTCTCTTTATATTTTTGAATAGTTGTTGATAATTCTAGTCTAAGCTGCAGAAGATCTTCCATATTTACTTTTTCCATGATCAAATACGAGAACAAGAAAGCTAGGTTTGTTTTTTTTTTTTTAATGGGATAGGGTTTTGAGTTTGCGGAAGCGGGTTTAAGGATCTGTTTCTAGATAGGGTAAATTTATTAAATACCCTTAGTTTTGACACCCAATAAATATACCCTTATACAACAATATAAATACCCCTTTCATTTAAATACGTTATCCCTTAAAAAACAGATTACCTTAATACCCTCACTTACAATATTATTTTCCATTTAAAAATCTTATCCATTAAAAAATAAATTTTCCTATTATTTCACATCCACCAGCAGCACCATTTCACCACCACCAACAGCACTGCCGCCACCACCACTCCACCACCACCACCACTTACTAAATACAACCACCAATAATATTCCACCACCGTCACACACCACCACCACAGTTGTTGTCGCCGCCGCCATTAATATTAGGTGTCAACAATCAAGTTGATCCAAAAAATCAAAAGTTCAAAAATATTTGTCAAATTTGGTTGTTGATTCCATTTTTCCATTGTTGATACACAAACATTGGTTGTTGACTCCCTAAAACTAAGGTCAATTTCTATTGTTGATACACAAATATTTGTTTTTGATTCCATTTTTCCATTGTTGATACACAAACATTGGTTGTTGACTCCCTAAACTAAGGTCAATTTCATTGTTGATACACAAATATTTGTTGTTGACTCCTTACACTAAGATTAATTTCTATTGTTGATACACAAATTTGGTTGTTGATTCCATTTTTCTATTGTTGATACACAAACATTGGTTGTTGACTCCCTAAAACTAAGGTCAATTTCTATTGTTGATACACAAATATTTGTTGTTGACTCCTTACACTAAGATCAATTTCTATTGTTGATACACAAGTATTGGTTGTTGATTCCATTTTTCCATTGTTGATACACAAACATTGGTTGTTGACTCCTAAATAGTTGATGGAGTAGTATTGACAACTTGTCGTCCAACCTCACCACCACCACCGCCAGCAGCGTACAACATTTCCAACACCACAAACAACCAGAATCACCATTATCTTTCAACTAATGTAACTATTAGTATACAAGTAAACATGAGTGGAGGAGTGGACTCACTAATATAGCTTCAAGGGTAAGTGCGGGCCAACGTAAAACTCCATCCATTATTAGCCCGTCTAGACGGCATTTAAAACAGTTAAAATGAAACATTTACATTAGTCACTAACAATTAGACTCTGTCAACTTAAACTACCAGAGGCTTTTCACTCCAGGTGCACTATTCCAAAATCTTCAAAATTGCTGATACATAATGCAAAAGCAAACCAGAACTGTAGAGTTTTTAAGAAGTATCACGGACTAGAATTACATTATCATGTATAGAATGCATTAGAGACAACGACATACATCTAGAGTTCAATAATATACTAAAATAATTCGTTGGAGTCTCCACATGTTATATGCAGTGTTCAACAACAAAAGGCACCCTGTCATCCTGGTATAGGCAGAAGCATGTTTCACAATTACGCAATAATGGCTTGTTGAATGTTACAAAGCTGAGAGTTATAAAGTAATAACATGAAATGATGCTAGTCATAGAATTGGATCATTGCGTCATCAAATGATGCTAGTCATAGTTACGGTACACTTTTCTTTTCGCTCGTACTTGTATGCCTTCCGTAGTTTACGCACAAATGATTATTATAATTTTATATCAACTGCAAAGCTAGCCCACATTAACTCAACATATAAACCCTTTACACACAGGAGATAAGTAATGTCCAAGATTAAAGTTCTTCTGATTCATATTGACAAACGGGCATATTAACATGAATAGTACAACTAAGTGGAGAAAAATCAAAATAAAAAAACAAAAAAACGAAGTGAACCATACCTGCTGCTAGGAGCTTTCTTTACATATCATTTGTCTAAAAAAATTTAGTGCAGTTCAGGGTAACAACCTTGATTTGAATGATCAAAAGTACAATGAATACATGATAACTCATCTGCATTTGATCACAAACGTCAATATACAAAATCAAGACTAAAACACAAAAAATCAGATTATAACAAGATATCACCACCACCACGATGTCCCAACCACAATCACAACCAATCTCCACCATAATCAAACTCAAACTCCACCACCAGCATCACTAGAACAACCAGAACCACCAATATTTATTTAAAAAAATACCACCAACCCCAAAAATAACACCAACACCACTGAATTTATTAACCCAAAGACTAATACCAACACACACCACCGCCGCCGCACCACCACCACCACTGAATTTGGTCAGTTGATGATACATACCATTATTATTGAAATCCAACAATTTTCAATATCAACAATTTACGAAAACTTAATCTATACTAACTGAGTTACACCGACTTATGAGAGATCCATATTAAATGGAGATTGTTAGGGTTTTGAGATACAAACCCGATCCATCGCTCTACGAAATTCGTGCAGTTTTAATTCTCTAATTCTCTATTTTAATTTGAACGGATGCGCATTGGTGATGCTTAATTTCAAACAATCGAAGATCTATATATATCTCTCTCAAATATCTTTATCCCTCTCTTAGAAAGAGCAGTTGGGTACAAAAACGCAGATCTTGACGGACATGACGAAGGTGGTGATGTTGGTTGTGGTGGAGGCGATTGAAATGGTAATGGAAGTGGTGGTGGAGGCGCGTAGATGACGGTGGTCTGGAGCGATGAAATTTCTCCGAGATCGAAGAAGTAAACAAGAACCGAAGTAAGAGGAAGGTTAAAGTAGGAACTTTGAAAATTATGATTGCAGATAAAAATCTCAATTATACCATTGGGGGCATTTATAAAATCTGTTAGGGATATTTATGAAGGCCCATTGAAAATAGGGGCAGTTATTTAATTTCCACTTCTAGATAAGAATCTAAAAACTTTGTATCTGATACCAACTAATGTAGCACAGAAAATGATTGATAAAGGTGAAAGCAAACTAGTTCTTTGGAGATGAGAAAAGACTTTAAGTTAAAAAGTGAAACTTAATAAAAATCGATTCTAGGATCAAGACTTTAGGGTTTGATAAAGATAATAATATTCATAATTGATTAATAAAAAGATTGTTAAACTCTAAACAAGAAAGCTTAGCCTTTATATAAGCTAGCATGACCGATTTGAAAAAAGATAATAAAAGGAATTCTACCTAAACTAGGAAAGTAAAGGACTTGCAAAGCAACTAAACTAAAACAGACGTAAGGGATCAATAATGATTGTTGATACAAACGCAAGGGATCAATAATCGTTGTTGATACAGACGCAAATGTCCTACATCAGTAATGGGCAAAGAGAAAGAGAAAAATACCGCAAAAGGTACCAATTTTTGCGTGAGAAGTAGAGAAAAAAGATGGTATACACCGCAATCAATTCCGACCATTTTGAATACTTGTCTTCTTTAATAAGAGATGCTTGTACTGTACTCAGTACAATTTGGAGATCGGAAGATTAGGAACTAGGAAATCTGGTTCCTAATGAACGCGGCTATTACTACAAACTCAGATATATTGTTCATTAATGAAAATGAGAGAAGGTTCTTACAGTTTCAAAGGAAATGATTAACCTAGTAATAATGATCGAGATAGTGCACACTGCCACTATCTCGAACGGTCATTGCACAACCTATCGGCTCTAGTTATTACAACACCCATAGATAGTTTAGGGCAGCCCAAGTGAGCAAATGTGTGAACATGGCATCTCTCTCTTTCAAGTAAGATTGAAGAGCGACTACGAGATGTTTTGCAAGGATTCTTTGAGAATGTCCAAGCATGGCATTTCTTGAGCTTTGTGCAAGGATTCTCTCGAGAATGTCCGACATGGCATCTCTCTCTTTCAAGTAAGATTCAACACTGACTACATATGTTGTTGCAGCAGATGGAAATGACATGTGAGGAGGAAGGTAGCCATACAAAGCTTGAAATGGAGACATTTTCAATCTAGTGTGATAACTAGTGTTGTACCACCATTCTTCTAGAGAAATCCATTGGCACCACTTGGTAGGTTTGTGACCGAGAATGCATCTTAAATATGTCTCCAAACATGAATTTACTCTTTTCGAGTGGCCATCGGTTTGGGGATGATAGGTTGTGCTGAGGTTCAAGCTTGTGCCCAGAGACTTAAATAATTCTTGCCGAAAATGGCTAGTAAAAACTCTATCTCTGTCCAGGATACAATTGAAGCAGGTAAGCCATGAAGTTTAAATACTTGGTCCAAGAAAGCTTTGGCTATAGAAGTGGCGAGTGTAAGGATGGTGAAGAGGAATGAAATGGCTGTATTTAGTAAGCCTGTCAACAGCCACTAAAATAACAGTATTTCTATCACTAGTAGGCAGTCCTTCAATGAAGTTCATTGTGATATGTTGTCATGCATGTTGTGGGACTGGTAATGGTTGCAATAAGCCAGAAGGAAAAGTTGTTTCTCCCTTGTTCCTTTGACAAGTATCACATTGTTTATGGGTGAAAACTATTCCTGCCGGATTTGGTAATTTGGGGTGTGTGGATGAGGAATGAATCTAAACCCTAAACAAATGCACTGCGCGGTGAGTGCTTGTAGATTCGAAATCAATCTGTGCAAGTCCCGGCCTAAACCAAGAAATGGTCGTTCCAGACTTGTTTCGGTCACAAAGTGAAGGAGATGGGGTTGATCTTAGGGAGGAAGCGAAGAAGGTGTTGAGATTGTGAAGGTGTTGGCTTGCTTATGACTTGTGAGTAAAGGTGAGCAGGCTTACGATTGATGCAAGCGGGCTCTTAGTGTTTGAATACGTTGTGTATTAACACTTGGTTTCTGTCTCGTCTGGACTTGTGTGGTTTTTTCTCCTATCTCCCGTTTTTCTCTTGTCTTGGAAAATAGGTAGGAGAATCTATTTATACAAGTCATTTGAGCCTTATTCACGTCTCTCGTGGGAAGTGGAAGAAGTGGAGTGATGGAGTAGTGGAGGTGTATGTTGGTGTTACACGACCAGTCTTGCCCACTTCTCCTGTCATCTCTAACCGTCCATGACTTCCTGACACATTCTTGTGATGGCGCGTTGCACGCTGCACGCTGTAAACCGCGAACAATTACCCTGGATTTGTGACAATTGATGTCTCGAGTGTGTGGATCGTGGGATCCACAAAAGGTAGCATCGTATCTTTAAATTGAATAAGCTGCGTTATTCGAAGTCTATACTTGTGAAGTATCATGTGTATTTTATGCAGTGCGCATCCTGGTGTGGTAGAGTGATGGGTGGTAATTACCATGACGCCTCACCGACCCGATTAACTCGACTAGGGTTGTATAACCAAGCCGGTGAAGTTGGACGGACGAGATGATCTTTGAGACACTCATCTGCGACCGTTGGTGGAATTAGGGTTTTAGAAGAGGTGCGCAAGCATCCCTCTTGACTGGTCGAATCCGGCCTTGGGATATGACTTTGACCAGGGCCGGACCGGTACATGCGTGTATACGGCATGACGGTGTAGGTGCCTATACCCATTACCTCACGAAAGTATGATCCGGGCCACTCAATTCGTCCAGGTGAAGTTGAGTGGTCGAGATCAATTTGTGACAGAAAACCAAAGGCCGCAAGAGCGCGCGTCATGCCCATTTCGGGCGCACGTTCCAAGATGACCAATCTTGGTCGGTCTTGGCCGATCGGATGCAGTGTGAAGGTGGTAGGCTGGAGTTCACGCCTATACCTGAATATCCCATGAAAACGTGATCTGAGCCATCCAAATCGTCCGACGAAGTTTAGCGGTCGAGATCAGTTTGCGGTTTGGGAGGTGTGACCACGCTAGTTTGGGCGCGCGGCTTGGAATAACCAGGCATGATATGCCTTGGCCGATCGGGTGAGGGGATAGATGGGTCCACGGTGGTCATCTTTGGTATGACCGGACCGCTTAATCTAATCTTGGACCCTCCATTCGTCTTGAGAAGACGGACGCTCGTGATGCTCAAAACCCTAATTTTTGGGTTTCAAGGTCGTGCGTCAATGCTTGATTCGGTGCACGGATTGAGATAACCAACCATGGTTGGTCCCGACCGATGGTCGGGTATGCGAAAGTGCCCACTGGTGATCGTGTTGACATGCTCTGGTCCCTTTGAATCTACATCTACACCCTCCATCTATACCTGCGAAGATGGATGGTTGAAGACATTTTGCGACACATGTAATATGCCGCAAACCCTAATTTAGGGTTTTCCGCCCATACGCTCCGGTTTGGACGTTTTTGGCAAGCTAGGCCAATCTTTTGGGGAAGGGACCGTGCGGGTCCGCGTTGGTTCTAACTTGGATATTCCATACCTTCTTGGGGTGATGGAATTGATCCGGGTCATCCAATCATGCTTGTGGAGTTGGATGATTGTGATCATATCCGGATTGATCTGATCGGTCAGGATGCTCAATCGGGCTAGTATAACACACCGAGAGTCATTTTGCGGGTATTTCGTACATGGTTTCATTATAATGCTTGAGGTTCGTTTTGCTCGTAAGAGCAACACTCTCGTCATGCCGCACCGATAATGAGTACAAAGAAATACAAGTGATTGCGCGTTAATTAATAATGCTAGAAATTCACAGGGTATATGGGATTGTTGCTACATGCTCCAACCCGGATGAATTTCATGTATTCCTGCTGAATGGGATTGTTGCCACATGCTCCATTCTAGGTGAATTAGTAAAGTGAAGGAGTATCCAACACTTATTGATGGCCTTATCTTTTACAAGATGTCGTAGCATAATTTTCGGTTTTTACAATTTTAACCTTAAATGAAAATCCACCATCAACACACATTGACCAAAAAGTAGAATGTCCTTCTTCATATTAGGCTAGTAGAAGTAGCTCTTGGCCCTGACATATGTAGCTTGCATCCCAGAGTGACCACCAATGGCAGAAGAATGCAGTGTGCCCAAAATTGTTGATCTAACACCATTAGCAGTGCCCACATATAATCTGGATTTATATCTTAAACTTCATCCTGATAAGAATAAGGTGGTGCTGAGGTGGCAGAGAGGAGTAGTTGTGGAATGAGTTTTTGAGCTTTGGAGTCACCAACATAGCTGTGAAGAAGTTCAGTCATCTAAGCAGGTTTGGAGACACTAATGCAGCTATGTGTTCAGTGTCATGAGGTCTTCTAGATAATGCATCAGTAACTACATTTTTCTTACCCTTTTTGTCTTTAATTTAATAATCAAAGCCTAGGAGTTTCATTAACCATCTTTGTTGTAACACTTGTAGTAATTCTGCTCTAAGAAGTACTTTAAACTTTGATGATCTGTGAGAATGACAAATTTGTTACCTTGTAAAAAATGTCTCCACTTCTGTACAACTTTGACTATTGCTAAGAACTCTTTCTCATAAGTAGAAAGGGCTCTTGCTCTAGGCCCCAATCTTGTCTTTGACAAAGAAATAGGCCTCCCATCCCGAGTTAACACAAAGACCAATGCATCATCATTGGCATCAATTTCAACAATGAATGGCTTAGTAAAATCTGGAAGGGAGAAGCGAGTGGTAGACATTGCGAGTTTAAGCTTCTCAAATGCAATGGTAGTAGTTGAGTCCAAGTGAAGGATTTTTTCTCAAAAGGTCCTGTAAGTGGCTTGCTAATGGCACCATAATCCTTTAAAAATTTTCTATAATAACTTGTGAGACCAAGAAAGCCCCTTAAGTCTCTCGATAGAAGTAGCGGTGGCCAACTCGCATGGTTTGCTATCTTGTTTGGGTTAGCACAAACACCCAGCCGGAGTAATAATGTGACCTAAGTATTCTAACCGAGATTGGCCAAACAAAGATTTTGACATCTTAGCAAAAAAGTTGGTGTTGTCTTAGTAAAGGGAAAAACAATCTTCAAATGTTCAAGACGCTCAAAACCATGGAAGAAGAGCGTATATGAGGATATCATCAAAGAAAACCAGACAAACTTCCTCAAATAGGGAGCAAAAGACTTCATTCATAAGGTCTTGAAAAGTGGTAGGAGCATTGGTGAGTCCAAAGGGCATTACCTTAAACTCATAATGGCCATGATGAGTTCTAAATGCAGTCTTGAAAATATCAAACAAGATTGACCAATATATGATGATACCCTGCTCTCGAATCTGTAGATGGTGGATTTTCGACAAAGGCTAAAATCGTAAACCCATAATTATACGAACTTCTGATCCAGCAATCAGACGTGAGTATTGAGACACGAGTCTCTCATCAAATATCTGACTGAGAATACTGTCTCTCAGAGTACATGCAGATATGTAGTCTCTCGGCTGGACAACGACATATCTCATGAATACTAGACACTTCATAATTATTTCTATATAGAATCACGAGATTGTGGCTCCTAGACGACTTGCTCTGCTAGTATAGAGCGATAACGTCTTGAGGATACAAACAACAGGTTTTCCCCGACTATATAAAGGATATGAAACTCAGCAGGCTCATGTCGAATAAATGCTCCTAGACGACTTGCTCTGCTAGTATAGAGTCATCGATTAATTATTCTTAAATTCTTGGATTTCATCCTTTGAATTTTCACAATATTTCGTTACTTCAATCTATGGTTCTTCCTGCGAGAAATCCATGGGTTAGTAATAAATATTCAACACACGCAAGGCGTCACGAGCTACCTCCGAGTAAGCCCCGATTTAAATGGTGCAAGTGTACTCAATGACGATGTACTAACAATCACCGCACGAATGAGTATTTCAAAATACGACGAAACGATGAACCTATGCAAATATGAAGGAAAATAATAAATAATAAAATATTGACCAAGGCGCTGGGGATTGGGCTCACCGACCGGCCGGCCGTGTCGTGGCTGATGGTTATTTTCAATGATGTTGTAGTAATAAGGGTTGTCGTTCACTCGGACTTGACGAGATTGATTTTAAGAATTAATAAAAGAAAATAAAAGAAAAATATATACAAATATTGTCACGGGATGAAGAGTTACTAGGGCCAGGATTTCACTACTTTTCATATTCTTGTGGTTCGATCATTAACTCGAGACAATATAGCTCAAACAAAAGAAGTTGTGACTCTAATTCCTTGACAAAAATAGATTTCATAAAACATTATCTGTAAATCGTAAGCAAGGCGCATCAAAAGTAATTTAAACTAAGCATGCGACATCAGACAAAATAACACATAATTAATAGAAATCATAAAACAATTAAATCTATGCAAAAAGTCATATAAAGAATTAATTCATTTACCACAATCATGAAAAGTTGCTTCCTCCGTCCCCAGTGATGGGTTCTAGCTCGCATATTGGAAACACACTCGAGAATAATTTTTCATTGCTCAAAAAGTGTTTACAAGAGGTGAAAATGGAATGAATATTGAAAACCGGGTTTGTAACAATTATATTTGTTACAAACCAAATTCTGAAGAGAACGATACATATGATGTGTTGTTGGCACTTTGTTCAAAAACGACCGCCTTCTTATCTACGACCCTGACTCTACATCGTTGACCGATGTTGAAGAAATTTGTCTTTGATGCATTCTTCGTGTTCTTAAATCTTGATAGCGCGCAGCGAGACAGCAGCTCGCAACTCGATTTTCTTCACTCTCCACTCTATCTTTTGGCCCCAAACTCTCCGTCCCCCTTTCAGACCTCCATAGAACCTATTTATATCCAGCAGCACTCCCAAATCCGACAATAATTGCTCCAAATCTTCTCTTATTTTCCACGGGAATATTTTCCATTATTAACTTCTTCATGCGTCTGTCAGCCGTTAAGTCTCCTTTTTATTTCTCTCACTCTCCTGTTGTTTCTCAGCAAACTACAAACTCATCACCCGACACGTTACGTAAAAGAGCAAAACATGTTGTCTCCTCATGCGATAACTCATTTGAATAGCGGTAAAACCCGAGCCCCTGTTTCTTCTCACACGTCTTCTTTCTTGTTTTAAACTCTTTCCAAACTCCTCCAATCAATGCAGAATATTCTCCCACACAAATCTTCTCCAAATCAGCATGTAATAACACAAACAGAATCTTGAAAATATCTTCACCTATGTTTTCTTCAAACCGAGAATATAACCTTCCCTTTATAAACCAAAGGCAATTACCGCTCCTGTTTTAATGTTACAACCCATCACCAATCGATTCCCGTGCCAGAAAACTCCAAGAATCTCGTAAAGTCGTGACCGAAAATACACAGTTGAGAAACAAAATTTTCCCGCCATTTCTAAAATTTGAATGGTGAAGATGGTCAACCCCTTATCCAATTTTGGGGTGCGAATATCAGTTGGGTGCCCCTTAGTAATTAGGTTACCCCTTATCCAAAGTGGGAGTTCGAATAGCAAATGTCCTCCGGGGTGTTTCGAGCAACTTTTCGAGCCGAATTTCCAACAATCTTTATTTCCAAAAAATACCTACAAACACACAAAACACCATAATAAGGACAAAAACAAGTACTAACAATACGAAACATTGAGGACAAACTAGACACATAAATGCGTCTATCAAATACCCCCAAACTTATTATTTGCTAGTCCTCGAGCAAATTTATTCTTAGAAAATAAAAATCATTTGAACCCTAGGTGGCCCTAGTGGCGGAGTGTTGTCCAGGAGGGTTTACTACCCACAAAACCTTTACTCGACCCTAGCTATTTACGCAGAACCTAGGAAGGCACTAAAGAATCTCCTTGGTTGGCATACAATCATTGAGTATAGGAGGAAGTACCACGATGCGAAATTCAATTGTTGTACACCGAGTTTGCACTCAAGCATACTAAAATTCATATAAAGTGATAGAGCTCTACTCAAATAGTTTCTGGACATCATAAACCGGAGTCAACCAATCACATGGATAGATTAAGAAGATGGATGTAGAGAAAAACTTGGATGATGTTGACTAAGGTGAACCTATCCTAATGGTGAGATCTTGGTACAGACTAATATCAACACCTTTGGCATATACAAGGGAACCAAAGGTGGTCGATAATCCTAACTCTAGGTCAACTCAGCTGGCATATACAAGGGAACCAGTGGTCGAATTTATTGTATTTATTCCGTTTGGTCTGATGGTAGTCTCATTTTTTTTTTTGGTATCTCAGTCACTCTATTTCACCCTAGCAATGGTAAAGAGAAAAATAAAAGAAGTGATCAGGATTCTTTCGATGTTACCATCACGAGGATATGGCGAAACTATCATGTTTTCTTTTCTAACACCTGAGCTCTGTGCTTTTATGAATAGACTCTTCTAGACGTTTCCATCTAATCAGATTGGTTCCTCAACTCCTACAACCAACATGTTTCCATCCACTTAGATTGGTTAGTGCCGACCTTAATAAACTTAAATTTCTAGGCTCTGGAGTTTATTTATTAATATTGCAACTAAAAAGTTTCTCCCATACCCCAAACTTAAATCTAACATTTTCCTCAATGTTCTAAAGATGAAATTAAAAGCATGAACAATGAGAAACTTTACCATTTGAAACAAAATAGTTAAGGAAAGATATTACCGTGTTGCATGAGCATGGGTTACCTCCCAAGAAGTGCTAAGTTTAAAGTCTTGACCAGGACATCAGAAGGAATTAGTCACCTCATAGAATCATAAAGTAATAGCCGGAATAACTGCGGATCACCAAAACCGAATAGGGCCATCACAAGTAAAATGAATCTACAACATCCCAAGAAAATTAGCAAATAAAGCACACCCTTGTCTAGTTTCATGTTTAAGACGACTACAAATAGATGTGGTTTAGGTTCGGAGTTCTATCTTGGGTCTAGATAACATATTTTCATGGGTTGCATTTCCTCAAAAGTTAGATCCGAATGTTCGTTCAGGTCCTAGAGTCTGGAAAAACTCGAATAAGAACTTAGAAGCACATAACATTAACTTTGAATAATCGGGGATCCTCTAAGTCAATCAGATTTGACTCACACAGCTGACCACGATGGTGGTCATTCATAGAAAAATGTGTCGACCCTAATCTCCTAAAGTAATTAGGTTTAGTCTCAAAACTTAATAACTGACACATTTGTAACTCATATGTTCCCACAATTGAAAGAAAAGTTTTTGGTGGGAAAACAACGTCAATTTTGGTATCATAGCTGGGTTAACCACATCAACCGGAGGATGGGTTTCTAACAACTGAACTTCTTCCTGGACATTATTAGGTTCGGGAGAGCTAGCATGAAGGTAATCTGGCACAATGGTTGAGGCACGTATATCAAGTCCCAAGTGAGGGATCTCTGTAAGAGCTAAAGGTAAGGCACAAGGAGAATGATAATCACCCCCAAACTTAGAATTTTGGGTGTCTCTAGATAGACTAGCTACAATTTCCCTAATTTATAGATCATCGGAATCACGAAAATGGTCAATTGCTTCTTCTAAGTTATACTCGGGTGATGCATCCTCACTCATATTTAAAAGCTCTACGAGTTCATCTTCTTCAAATGCAAGACTATTGTTTTTAAATCGTTAGACTCTAAAATAATATTCTCAGGATAAACTCGTTCCTCTAAACCATTATCGACTTCGTAAACAGGAAATACTACATCGTCTAAAATAGTATCTCTAGTCAAATCCTCATCCTTTTGAATAGGTAAATAATTGTTAAAATTATTAGGATCTGAACAGAAATAACTCTATTATTATAAAGCTCAATTGGAGTAGAAAATTCACGATCACTATGCCTATTTATTTCAAATTCTTCATCAACACTATCCTCATTATAATCATTATTATATAACATGAAAATGGTTGAACCTCATCTAAACAAGTAGTGTTACCAATTCTAACCTCATCATCTTGATTATGTGAATAACTATCTTCATTCTCAAAGGTATTATTGGATACACTATATTGGAAATTCAAGTTATTTCGAGCAATACTTTCATTCGTCTCTAACTCAAGTCTACGTGTCGACTCACTATCCTCTCAAGGGTCTCCTCCAAAGAAAGTTCCCTTAGTGTTGGATCTAAGTTTTGAGTTAATCATTGAGCATATCTTCTAAAGATTCGATCGTTGTTGCGATCCTTTCGTCCATAACTACGTTATTTACCTCAACTAACTTACATGTTGATTGGCCTAACTTTTGTGTCGACTCAGCCTAAACCCACGAGGGACTCTTCTAGAGAAGGAAGGGGAACAGAAGGATCATAATAAGGACTACTTTTCAAAAGTTTGATTGTATCCTCTAGAGACGAAGAACTATTACTATAATCTTCTTGCTCGAATGGCCGATGCACATGTGGATAGTAATTGGGCTCACCATGGTATGACCCATAACCTTCCAAAGGTTGGCGTTCCCAACCACTATTCACACTATGGTCATAAAAAGAGTGATGTCCATAATGTTCAGTTGGATATTCATATTCATTGTGATGCATTTATTATAATACCGGTTTGACATCCTAAGCTGCAAGGAATTCTACACAAACACAAACAAGGCTGACTCGACCAAAACAAACCTACGATTTCTAGCAAACAAAAAGCATGATGGCTCCACTTAGATTGTTTCTAGACTAGCTTCTAATCCTTCGAAAGGGAATTCGTTACATAACCGAGCAAACCCTTGGAATCAATCCGAGTCAAAGTAAGTTGAATCAAGGCGAGGAAGCTCCGTGGAGCTTTGATACCCAAGGCCTCACCGCTATTACAAGGCGGCGCAGTCACGCATTCAACTTCAGTAAAACCATCATGAACTTGAAGTATGCTAAAAGAGTAACCAATATTTTTCGAATGACTTTCTATTAAGCTCGTTACCCTATAAACAACGGCGCCAAAATTGATGGTTATTTTCAATGATATTGTAGTAATAAGGGTTGTCGTTCACTCGGACTTGACGAGATTGATTTTAAGAATTAATAAAAGAAAATAAAACAAAAATATATACAAATATTGTCACAAGATGAAGAGTTACTAGGACGCAGGATTTCACTACTTTTCATATTCTTGTGGTTGATCATTAACTCGAGACAATATAACTCAAACAAAAGAAGTTGTGACTCTAATTCCTTGCCAAAAATAGATTTCATAAAACATTATCTCAGTAAATCGTAAGCATGGCGCATCAAAAGTAATTTAAACTAAGCATGCGACATCGGACAAAATAATGGATAATTAATAGAAATCATAAAACAATTAAATCTATGCAAAAGTCATATAAAGAATTAATTCATTTACCACAATCATGAAAAGTTGCTTCCTCCGTCGTCCCAGTGATGGGTTCTAGCTCCGCATATTGAAACACACTCGAGGAATAATTTTTCATTGCTCAAAAAGTGTTTACAAGAGGTGAAAATGGAATGAATATTGAAAACGGGGTTTGTAACAATTATATTTGTTACAAACCAAAGTATACTGAGAACGATACATATGATGTGTTGTTGGCATTTCAAAAACGACTGCCTTCTTATCTACGACCCATGACTCTGCCGTTGACACTTGTTGAAGAACGATTGTCTTTGGCGATCTGTTCTTCGTGTTCTTCGTCTTGATAGCGGCAGCAGAGGCCCAGCTCTGCAACTCGATTTTCTTCACTCTCCACTCTATCTTTTGGCCCCAAACTCTCCGTCCCCCTTTCAGGACCTCCATAGAACCTATTTATATCCTATAAACACTCCCAAATCCGACAATAATTGCTCCAAATCTTCTCTTATTTTCCGGGGAATATTTTCCATTATTAACTTCTTCACGCGTCTCATCACCAAGTTAAGTCTCCTTTTATTTCTCTCACTCTCCTGTTGTTTCTCGGCAAACTACAAACTCATCACCGGCACGTTCGTAAGAGCAAAACATGTTGTCTCCTCATGCGATAACTCATTTGAATAAGCAGAAACCCGAGCCCCTCGTTTCTTCTCACACGTCTTCTTTCTTGTTTTAAACTCTTTCCAAACTCCTCCAATCAATGTAGAATATTCTCCCACACAAATCTTCTCCAAATCAGCATGTAATAACACAAACAGAATCTTGAAAATATCTTCACCTATGTTTTCTTCAAACCGAGAATATAACCTTCCGTTTATAAACCAAAGGCAATTACCGCTCCTGTTTTAATGTTACAGCCCATCACCAATCGATTCCCGTGCCAGAAAACTCCAAGAATCTCGTAAAGTCGTGACCGAAAATACACAGTTGAGAAACAAAATTTTCCCGCCATTTCTAAAATTTGAATGGTGAAGATGATCAGCCCTTATCCAACAGCTTTGGGTGCGAATATCAGGTTAGGTGCCCCTTAGTAATTGGGTTACCCCTTATCCAAAGTGGGAGTTCGAATAGCAAATGTCCTCCGGGGTGTTTCGAGCAACTTTCGAGCCGAATTTCCAACAATCTTTATTTCCAAAAATACCTACAAACACACAAAACACCATAATAAGGACAAAAACAAGTACTAACAATACGAAACATTGAGGACAAACTAGACACATAAATGCGTCTATCGGTGGCCAATCCTCATGATTTTATATTTTATCATATTTTTTCATTATTTTCTTTGAGTTCATGAAAATCCTTTCACTTGAAAAGATAACCAATCCTGAAATGCACAAACCTCGACCCGACATCAACGGACGGGAAAATGGCCTGACAGACTCAAGCTTCTCTTTTCTCACGAAGGAGTGATCGAGTTTTGGAAATCAGGTTCAAGATGGTACAATCAAATTGTCGTTTATCGGAGAGATACGATGAAGAAGAAATGGAGAATCCTGTCTTCACATCACCTTCATAGATTCATCAATCATCTAACAAGCAACTGCAATATTTTGAAGCACATTTTTAAAAAGAAGCTTGATCCACAATAGCTTCAACTGGGACTGAAGGAGTACACAAGAATCCTCTCCCAATCGAGCCTTTACACTCTCTCGAACAACCAATCAAAGAGGCGGTTCAGCCCTTGGTCGAACGTGAATTACTCTATCTGTCGAAGGCACAAAGGAGAGACATGTTCAAAGATCAAGCACATCGTTTCAAGAAGCCCATTTCGGAAATACTTCTTGAGCCTCCAGACCCACGAGACCAAGATATGTACAGTGGGATTTGTTACCTGAGTCAATCTCGGAAGAAAAGCAGAATTTGGAAGAACGTTGATCGATCTTTGATACCGCCATCAACAACATCTCATTGAAAACCATCAGATCCACGGGCATCACTCGACAAGAAGTTACTCATTCTCCATCTCAATCAAAGACCTTGAAAGTGAACATAAGTTCAACTGGACAAAAACCAAGTTTCACATAATCGGGAAGATCCAGGATATGACATGTCCTTGACGAGCGTGGATCACGCTAAAAGATGGGTACTTACAAAGCGCCTTTGGTTACACATATCTCCAACGAAGAAAGTTCGATCGAAGATTTGACGGACATTCCATCATCTAGAGTACTTGGAGGAACTTCAAACTTTGACGAGTTGAAGCAAGAACCAAAGATGCATAGACATTCATCAAGAGGTTACGCACTCGGCAAGTCTCATTCCATGTCTATGTCATTTATTTATTTCTCACATGCTATCAAGCATGGGGACTCAATCCGCTAGCAACTTCGCAAGACGTTATGAATGGTAGCTTCATCGAATCAAGCACTTGAAACCTTCATCAGCGAGATGATGTCCAAACATGGCAAAGAATACTTTGGGCGTTTCTCCTGTAAAGTCCGTGTGTTCCACAAAATCGAAAGCTCCGAGGTGCACAAGTTTCGAATCCCACTACCGCAACGAAAAGGGATGCTTAATCAACATAAGAAACTCGGTCAGAGATAATCAAACCCCTAAGACATTCGATGCTTAAGGAATATACGCTTCAACGCTCAAGCATCTAATAAGCCATCAAATTGTACTCCCAATCAAAGAGTACTGCTTCAAAGACAAATATCTCGACGATGACACATTGATTCAACATCGCACGATCAAAGTGTTACTAAACCACAATCGATAAGTCTTCATTATCCCATGATAAGACTTCCGGCGAAGATGCAACATCATTCGTACATGGACTTGACACTAACTCCTTCAACATATGCGGCAACCCGAGGTGATTCCATGAAACTTCATCAACGGGATTTCTCTACATCACAAGCCCTCGCATGATTGAGGAACTTTCTCTCTTCACCAATCACATCAAGATGAAAGCTGCGATGCTATCTACCGCAACAACATTGACTCACCGACAAAGCCAGTTCATGCTAAAGTTATGCTTTCGGGAGCATTGAGTTGCACTCTCGGTACACCTTCATCTTAGGAACACCATACATGATCTCAAAGCATCGACAAGGATCTGCAGAGCGTGATCATTCATAGTCTCAACACCAACGACGGTCTCGGAGCAACATCCTCGAGGGCTTCATCAACTACTCATTCTACTCAAGTGTTACACATGAAGCAGATTTCTCTAAGAACCAATGATTCATATCAAGATGTGTAGACCTGATAACATGCTCACATGAAAGTCTTCCCAAAGTCTGGCACGACTGGTGGGAATAATCCAAATTCTTCTACAAGATGTTCTCATCACCTCTATAAATGAGAGACAACACACTTCAGGTCATGGGTTTGCAAAAACGTACCAATGGGTGAAGAATGGGACAATGATTCTTCAACGAAAGATGTTCGTTTATGTCTCTTCTACAACATACCAAAATGACGCATTAATCAGACATACAAGCTGAAAGATATGGCCTTTACCGTCGAGTCTACGAAACACAGGAAATTTTGTACGCATTAATCGGACATACAAGTTTACCGGTTTATTAAAACTTCCAATAAAATTTTCCTCAATAGGGTTTTCAAATATGATACAAATACCATGAGCAAATTCAAACCAGGTTATACGATTTCGACCAACCTGAAAATTGAGAAACCACTTATCAGCCTTGCCATCAATATAGATAGCTGCAATATCCACTCTTCGAGTCTCAACGATGTTGTGTAGCCAAAAATAGCGTTCACATTTCTGGATCCAGCCGCGAGGATTGTCACCGTCAAATCGTGGAAAATCAAGCTTGGGTAATCGATTGAAGTGATTCTGAGTCCCTCCTGGAGAAATGGAACCAAAGATTGGAGGATTCTCTAGCTAAACACCATGGATTTGTCCACCGGAATCATCCTGGTGTATTGGTTTGGATGCAAAAGGTAATCGGGAAAACAATTCATCAAATCGTTTGTTAATCAACGTCTGGTTGGAATCAGTCTGTTGTTGTAGAAGAAGCTTGTCTTCAATAGCACCAAAACGATCATCAGAGCTCTTCTGCTGTCGATGAATCAGGTCTAGAATATCTTTAATAGTTTTAGGATCTAAACACCCATCGGATTTTTTTTTTTTTTTTAGTGGCTATGATGCCAAATGTACTGTACTACGGTACAATTTGGAGATCGAAAGATTAGGAACTAGGAAATCTGGTTCCTAATGAACGCAACTATTACCACAAACTCGTAGATATATTTTCATTAATGAAAATGAGAGAAGGTTCTTACGGCTTTAAGGGAAATGATTAACCTAGTAATGACGATCGGATAGTGCACACTTGACAATGCTCCAAATAGAAAGGAGTGCTTAGCTATTAATCTTGTATATATAAACGAAAACCCTGGATGCCCTAAATTCCTTTTGATGAAGATGAACTTAAAGCGATGCGGCGTTGAATCGTAGATGTTCTCGAATCTGGAATAACCGATAGACACATTTTTGTATTTGAATTGTTCTCAAACGCATGGTGTTTTATGTATGTATAGGTATTCTTGTAAAAAATCGGCTCCCAGAAAGTGTTAAAAGCACCCTAAAATGTGTTGGAGGCACCAAAAAAAATTATAAAGGCACCCCCCAAATTACTAAAGACACCCACAAATTTTAATCGGGGCACCCCAGGACTGGATATGGGGCACTCCTTCCTTCTTTACGAGAAACAGATTGTTTTAAGGAAATTTTAGTTCAAAATGTAAGATGATCTGTAATGGATTTGAGGAGATTTTCTCGCGAAATTGGATTGGGATCAACCTGTTTGGTCATAATATCGATGGTAATCGTGCTGGAATTAAGAAAAATAAAGAGTTCATGTGGTTTTGAACTAAAATAAAGAAGAATATATACGATGGAGTTACTCTCGGGAGTTCTGGTTATATTTGGAAGAATTTCTCGTGGCTGCTGCATGTTTAACGTCAACAGAGATGAGGATTCAATGTGTTTGAGTATGTCGACATCAGCAGACACATGAAGGGGATGCAGAAGGAAAACAATTCTCGTAATTGGCAGCATCAAAGAACGGAAGATTTCCTGAATATTTTGGAGGCTTGTTGGGTATATGTAGGTGTTGAGGTAGTCAAAGAAGAGACATGCAGAGTTCTGGGAGAAGACACGTAGAGTTTTGGGATGAAATCAGAGAGAAAAAAGTGAGTTGCAGTGAGTTATTCATCACCGGAAAGAGAAGAAGAAGAAAACATAAGGCGGTTGAGAAGAATCTTTCTTTAACCATGGTTTATTCTCAGTTATGCGACTATTGTTTCTGCAAAGATTATGTTTGTGAAAAGGCGAGGGTACCCAAATAAACCAAACTAAAACTTTTCCTACCTATAAGTCCTTATCCGAAAGTGATTGTCTATCGACTGAGTCGAGACAATGCAACTAATCGGTTCACACTTCGTGTGATTTTCTATGGATACGAGATCGAGACAATACAACAACAAAGTATGTTTACTTGATAAAAGGTTCGGACTTAACCAAATACAATAGGATTGCTATCAAGTAAATAGGAATTAACGTTTGTGTAATTTACTTTAAATTATAATAACAACAATTATAATTGCGGAAAATAAAAGTAAATGACACAACAAGATTTTGTTAACGAGAAACCGCAAATGCGAAAAACCCAGGTACCTTGTCCAATTGAATACTCTCGAGATTAGCCGCTACAAAATCAAACCAACTTCGTATAGTTGAGACCAAGCAACTAAACCTATAGTTCACCTAGTTCCGTCTGTATTCCCATCCCTCCAACTTATGAATAAGTCACGTACTTGGAACAATTCATTTGGTTCGTATTCCAAACAGTAAAGGAACAACAAATCTGTTTGGTATCAACTCTCTTCAACCAAGTGATGTGAGTTCGACAAAGGCTCTTCTGTTTGTCTCAATAAACTCCTTCGTTAGGTTCTTAGATCTATATTATTCTCAACTACCAAAGGTAATTGTTAAGATGTTGCAATCAATACTTTTAATCACAAAGATGCCGATATACACAACTAATCAATCCAATCTACCACAAGGATAAACCGATTATAATTGGATCCTCTTATCTTTGAAACAAGTATTGTGCACACCAAAGATTATGAACCCCAAATCGAAATCTTGATATCTTCTTTGTCTTCAAATCTTCTTAGATCTTCAATAAACACCGCACACAACAACTTGAATCTCTTGTGATCAATCACTTTGCAGCAGTGCAGTAACAATGGATTATCACAAGATTGTCTTTAGAACAAAAAACAGTCTAAACATCCATGTCGAAACTTCGATCTAGTTTGAGTGAATCTTATATCAGAAGAGAAGATTCTCAAGCATAAACAAACTAGGTGCAATCAAAGTTCAACCACCGTTAGTCAATAAAATCAATCGAAAACACAAGATAAATCGCAATTATCTAGTTTCCCACCAACACTAATAGAGCTTCTCAATCCCAAAAAAGACTTTAAACTGGCGGTAGTAAGAGATTTCGCCTAATTAGGTTACTCTCATCTCCGAATAGGCGGCTACACCAGTAACAACACAACCGAGGAAGTTTGTTGTCACGAAGTATTAGTTTGCTAGAAATGCAAACTTCAAGTATTTATAGACAAGGAAGTTTGGACACCAAGGAATTTCCAAAACCGAAAATATTCTCAAGATATGCAATATATTCCAAATTTGGTTTCCATAATTCCTGGAAATGCTCTGTCCAAAATAATGACCGAAAATCTCTTTGGAAAATCTTTAACTAGTAAATGCACATTACTAATTCTCGTTTTCCTAAAATAAAATTAGAAACCTCAAATAAAAGATTCTTAACTTATTTATCTTTCGATCTTGAGATTTTCTTCCTTAAGCTATTGAGGAATAACTTTGAACAATAAAATATAATAAACATTACAACACATGTTCAAAGTATGTTGACATCCTTACTTTGTAAGTCCTCTTTCATACTTAAAACCTTGAAACCGATTTGCCACACTTCCAAACAAGTTTAGAATTGGTTCATCTGACTTTCAAGAACTATGTGATTGATCAAGAACACTCAATCACAAATTATGGGTTTAACGGTTCTACCAAAACAAGTTTCGGTTCTACCTCCATGTGAGTACTGTGCATAGTTACACTAGCTTTCCAAAATTCGGATGACTAGGTACTAGGATCGGTTCCCCACATATATATGGTATCTAACTTATATGTGTTGCACATGTCCATAGGATCGGTTCCATTTTCCTAAAAACGTGTTGCACATGTCCATATGATCGGTTCCCCTTTTTGCTAAAAACTTGTTGCACCTCATACAAGAATCGATTCCCCTTTGTGATGTGTTGCACCTCTTACTAGGATTGGTTCCCCTTTACCCAGATTCGGTCATACACAAATCACAAATTCGATCATACCATCTCAGGTGATTACTTAAGATCGGTTTCACTAATAAAAGTCATACCAATACATATGTAATACCCCGATATTCGGCAGTGGTTGGCCGAATAGAATATAAGTAATGATTGTTCCTTTCCTAAAACCGAGGCCTTTTCGGGCAAGAATTGGCTCCGAGTTGGCAGGAAACTCCGTAGTTAAGCGTGCTCGGCAGGAGTAATCCAGGATGGGTGACCATCGGGAAGTTTCTATTTGGATTACCTGCAGCGATGCCCATTGAAAACCCCACCTTTTGTCGGATAACGCCGGTGGCTAAATGGGGACAGTATCGGTGGAGGGACGGGTCATTACAAATGGTATCGAGCCAACAACGGGTCCTGCCAGGGTGGAAGGGCATGGAGCCAACGACAGGTGTCATGCCGAGGTGGGAAGGTACGTTGGGCGGGGGTTAGTCAGTGCTTCTCATGAGGGTAGGGAACGTCGGAGATGCAGGCTTGTATATATATTCGAGCCGAGGACGGCTCCATTTATGGTGGTGGTATTGTAATACCCCGATATTCTAGCGATGGTTGGCCGAATAGAATATAAGTAATGATTTTTTCTTTCCTAAAACCGAGGCCTTTTGGCGCAATTGGCTCCATAGTTGCGTAAAACTCCGTGAGTTAAAGCGTGCTCGGCGGGAAGTAATCCGAGGATGGGTGACCATCGGGAAGTTTCTGCTTGGATGATTCGCAGCCGATGCCCGTTGAAAACCCCACCTTTCTTGGATAACCGCGGTGGCTAAATGGAGTCAAAATCGGTGGAGGGACGGGTCATTACAAAGGGTATCAGATCCAACGACGGGTCCTGCCGAGGGTGGGAAGGTACAGAGCCAACGACTGGTCCTGCCGAGGGTGGGAAGGTACGGAGCCAACGACTGGTCCTGCCGAGGGTGGGAAGGTACGTTGGACGGGTTGGTCAAGGTGCTTTTCACGAGGGGTAGGGAACGTCGGAGATCTGGGCTTGTATATATATTCTGGAGCCGAGGACGTCTCAATTTAAAGGTGGTGGTATTGTAATACCCAGGTATTCGCGATGGTTGGCGAATAGAATATAAGTAATGATTTGTCCTTTCTAAAACCGAGGCCTTTTCAGGCGCAATTGGGTCCGAGTTGGCGAAAACTCCGTAGTTAAGCGTGCTCGGGCGGGAGTAATCCAGGGATGGGTGACCATCGGGAAGTTTCTATTTCGGATTACGTAGCGATGCCGTTGAAAACCCCACACTTGCACGGATAACCGCGTGGCTAAGTTGGGACAATATCGGTGGAGAGAGTAGTCATTACAACATAAGTGAGGCCTTTGTGAATAGTTTTACCAAGAACATAAACAAGTCATGAGCGGTTATACTAAATCACATATTGGTTGTTCACAAGATATGCAATCAATAACAATACCAATAACGCCTGGCGATTTCTTTTCGATTCATAAACAAGTTTATGAACTTACTTCCTTAAAACACATGTAAAACATTGTTTCCTAGGATGAAATCCTCACCTCATACCCATACATAATCACAATAGCATTTAAAGCGATTATGTCGATGTCTTATCTACAAAGTTTAATGGTTAAGCAATAAACCTCGTATTGTATTCCTTAATACTATGTCTATCTAGAGTGTTCATGCTTTGCAGTTTTGTTTTCAATATGGACGACTTAAAAGATACGTTAGGGAATGAAACAATTCAAGTCAAATATCACTAACCTCAAGTGGAAGGATGATGTTGTCGTTGTAGCTTCTTACTTCTTCACTTCTTCAATTCTTCGCAATACTAGTAATGTCTCATATCCTAATACTTTCAAGCTAACCTATACGAAGTTGACTCTAGTACATAATCAGCGACTCTTAAAATCAGTTTTGATTCACTAAAATATGACAACCAAACTTGACATACCAATGCTTGGTGGGTTCAACCAGCTATGCTCTAACAAGTGAATCAAGTGCGCAAAATCCGGTATGGTTCTAGAGGCGTAAGGAACCCGCCTGTACCTTAATCGATGTGAGACTTGGTTAGGCTTAACTACATTCCGATCCGAAATTAACTTGTAGTTAGTGTCCTTAGCGGCTTAATACAATATGGTGTTCAAAGTTGGACTAGATCCGGGGTTTTGCATTTTACGGTTTCCTCGTTAACAAAATTCATGGTGTGTGTGTTATTTCTTTCCACATTATATTTGTTTATATAATTGAAATATCACAGTTGTGCCTAGTTCAATTAGTTGATAAATATGACCTTGTTTGTAAGATATAACTTGATTGACACTTGGACATTGATCTTTGGTACCATTCAATTTATTTTTGATATCAATCAGGCTCACAAATTTCTATCATTCGATTTGCCGATTGTAATGAGAAACAAAGATAAAGATCTTTGATATATTTCTTGATTGAGTCTCACTTTTAAGTTGGTGCTCTCGAAATTATATTGGAGTTTAGTCCATATCTGATTGCCGAACGAATTATTGAGTGTGGTTGTTGTACCCCGCTTTTTGACATATTAAGCATGGGCATCACTATGCCATACCCACAGACAAAATATGCATCATTTGAATGCATTTTTGACTAACAGCCTACACGGACTAGTCCATTACCGTTATTGATTGGCCCATGGCCTTGCAAACGAGTTAGCTTAATTTGTTGTCCCTCAGAGGATGAACTACATTTAGTGTTTGATCCCTTTGGAGTAGGGAAGGGCACGTAAGGCGGGACGCAATGAGTTGCGGCATTGCTTGGTCCAAAGCACTTTGTCACTCATATGATCTAATTGAGAGATAATTGCAACATATTGTCTTTTCATACCATCTAGCTCGGTATTGCGATGCAAGAGATGATTGTGGCCACACCTGATGAGGCTAGGTTCATTCCATTCCAGGGATGCTCATACTTCTTATCAAGGCAATCGACGTAGGCCTGCATCAGTTGCGCATTGGGCATGGCCTAGAAAGTAAGCTACATCAATATGCAAGTTAGCGGAGCTTGCATAAGCCTAAGGAAAGTACGACATTAGCCTTATTGATGCCCCTTGGCACGTGCAAGACAAGTGCATACTTTCAGCAATGCTAAAGCTAAGTGAAGAGAGGGTATTAGGCCTACAATGGCCTATGCGTAAGTTCAAGGCATGCCTTATGCCTGGACAAGACTCGAAAGCCAGTGATGCATTGCATCATGCTTGTAAGAGCAAATGCATTTGCATTTAACTACTTTTAAGAGTCGATAAGTACGGTCCATCACAAGACGTCAAAGAAAAGAGAAATTGGAATTAGAGTTTTGGTTCTGCTAAAAGTTTTTATAATTCTCGTATTGATCACCTACCTATTTCTTTCGCAAAAAACAATCGAAAGTATCTCAAAACCCTCAAATTTTATTGGCTGAAGGCCAGAAGCTTCAGAATCCAATCTTTTGGCTCGGCTTGCTTTTAATTGAAGGCTATTATTGGGCGTCACATTCCATTAGAGGGGCGTCACCTAATAGGATAAAACGGTCACCCATAAGTAATTTCAAAAAGGATATTTTGACTTTGGGTCACAAAAGTGACCAGTGCGTTTGGGTCACAAAGAAAATTTTAATAAGAGTTTGGGTCACATGACTGTTATTGACCTTCTTGACCGTTAGTTAATTGTTTATTTCTAAAATTAATTTCAATTTTTCTAACTCCGTTAGTGATAGGTGTAGAATACACCGTATTTACTATCTAGTAGTTACGCTTTCTTTGCTATTTTTCTTGTGAATTATGTACTTTACGTGTGTTTTTGAGTTATTAGGTACTCGAGTCGCACGGAGGAAGAAGAAGAAATTATCCAATTTGAGCAAAATGGCGAAATTGTCATCTCCCAGGCAAATGATATATGGAGTGACCCAAGGTTAAGGGACAACCCTCTTTTGGAGAAGTGCTAAAGATAGCCGGTGAGGATAAGGGTTAGAAACTTGGTTAACCCTTATCAGAAATTCCTGAGTACCAGTATCATGCCCCTTATCTATCCAACCCGAAACCAGAGAAGAGAGTTTCTCGATTAGTTTCTCATTTCTTTCCACCTGAATTAAAGACGAGAGAAAAATGGCTGCGGCTAAGTGATGATGGAGTAAATTAGAGAGTGAAAAGAATTAGGGCTTGTTGTGATTTCTATTTTGAATTCACAGAAAGTTGTTGTGGTGATTGATTTCATAAAGTTTATAGAAATGAAACCGCATCTGTGCTTTGACAAGATAGGGAGATCGAGAAGATGGTTGCCGTTGGGTGTTCTTTGTGAACCAGATGAAGAAATTAGGGTTTAAATTGATGATGAAATTACAAGGAGACGAGATGATGTTTGCTGGTTGAGTATCAGGCGCTGGTGGAAGAAGTTAGGGTTTGATCAAGTGAATCTAAAATTGGTGAGGATGAGGATTTGAGGTTGTTGGTTAAATGGGTTTTGAAGAATCAGTTAGAACTGATGAATGAAGATGCAACTACAATGTTGGCAGAGTTGAATTTGGAAATAAGGGTTCCTGAATCTGAGTGTTACTGGGTTCTTGATTGTGTAGTGAGGGAGTACAGCTGATGGTAGAAGAATTTGAGATGATGTTGGCTCAAGGTGCACTGGTTGTGTTTGCCAGAAGCTATGGCTGTGAAGCAGGTGGTATAGAGTTGATGAGGAAGAACAAGGCAAGAGTGGAGATATGGCAGTTCAGGGTTCTGGTGGTTCATTGGCATATGGAGATGCAGGTGCCATAGCTAGTATGGCTGGGCTGAGGTTGGGAGTTGCCGTGGCTTGGTCCAAGGCTGGTGTTGCAGGCTTGACAATGAGTTACAGGGAAAGATTGTTGGCTCTGATTCTGGCAGTGAGATGCAGGCAGGCTATGGAACTGGAGCTAAGGCTGATGGTAGGTGGTCTTGAGCAATTGGTATTGCTGGCTTGAGAATGGCTGTGACTGGATGGGACAGGTGGAAATGGGAATGCTTGGTGATGCTGCCATGGTCACAATGGCTGTTGCTGCTGCAATGGCAGAAGAATTTATGGTCTGAGCACATATGCTGCTATGAGATTGGAATTGCAGGTCTGGGATGAAGTGAGGCAATGGTGGTGTCAGGTGGTGCAGATGGCTTGAAATGAAGTGATATGCTCAGGTGTTGTTATGGTGGCCTGATTGAGATAGAGTCAGATGGAAGCCAGGTGCTGCTGTAGATTGGCCTGGGTTTGTACTGGTGTTGGCCTGTGGCAATGAGTGCAACTCAATGGGTTGAGCCACAGTGGATGGTTGCAGCTGATTGTACACTGTGGATGATGCTTGTGCTGTGTTGTAATGGAATGCATTGAAAGGGGTCTGAATGGTAGGGGTTCTGGTGTTGCTTGTGAATCATGATGTGCTGGTGGTTGCTGGCAGGGTAATGCATTATGATTTGAGCTGAAGCGCAGGTAAGAGATGGAGTTGAACTACATAATGGAGATTTGGCAGTATCATTTGGAACTGCCATCTTTGTCCCCATTGCGAGATGATGGCTAGGGTTGCAGTCTTGAGGCTAAGAAGAAGCTAATGGTGTTGTTGCCTGCAAGGGGTACTGTGTTATTGGTGTTTTGTGGTTGATGCTGTGATTCAGCTGGTGCTATGGCTAGGAAGGAGTGAACTCAATATTGGAGGAGTCATGTTGTGTGGGTGAGAAAGAAAATGAAGCTCAAACTAAATTTGCAGAGATGGATTTATTGATGCGGTCAAGAGTTGAAGTTGCTCATATTCAAGATGGAAGGTAGTGGTTGCAGCTGAAGTTGGGATTTGATGCTGTTACAGCTGGTGCAGCAACATGTGTTGTTAATTTGGAAGAAGAACAATGATGGTGCAAGAGGAATAAAGTGCAGTTTGTAGGTTTGGAGCAGAGCCATCGCCATTTGGATTCCCAATTTGAAGCACAAGGATGGCGCATCATTGGTTGTGGCTTGCAAAATTTAAGTATATGCAATGGCCTTGGCGAACCAACTCGGCTAAGTCGGATGGATAACTTAGGAGCGACTCAGTGCGAGTTAGAGTATGACTCTCCCCTCGACTCGGTTTGACTCGGTCAACGAGTTGACCCGAGTTGACCGCACGATTGACCCGTTGACCGGTGACCGGGCGGACTTTTGCAGTCTGGGATGTTTTCCAGCGACTTTCCGGCCTATTTCTGGCCACAATACCCGGACTTCCGGTGACCGTTTTTAGGTCATATTTTCTACATGGGTTTTCTTATGGGCTTGGTGGATTTTCATCTAATGGACTTTGAAGACTAGACCTAATTTTAGAAGTTGGAGAAAAGCTATAAAGGGAAGGTCTTCTACAACTTATAAGATATCTTATTCTTGGAATTTTGGTAGAGCCGTTTTTGTTTTACGCTTCTAGGGTTTGCTTTTGTTCTTCTTCTTCATTATTTATTATTGAACATTGATTATGATGAACTCGATAGCTATGAGTAGCTAAACATCTTATTGGTTATGGGATAAAAGTTGATTTCTCAACATGCTTTTGATTCAATGAATTAGTTTTGTCTCGAGTAATTATTGTTTGTGATTCACAATTAATAGTGTTATAAGATTTGAAAACTTGTTAGGTTGAGTCGGAATCAATCAGATTTGTGTTCATCTCTAGAGCTATATTAGAGTTTTCAATACGAAAAAGTTGTTTATCCACGATTCTAAGTAGCATAATTGTGGGTAGTGCTTGTAGTGATATATCCTACTAGTCACAAGTGAATCATAACTTTTGTTAAAACGTTTAGTGCTTTTACACATTCGTTTGCATTGATGAGTCTTATTCCATAAAACTTAATGCTTTTAGGGAGTTAAACTTAATTGTGCTTTTACACTTTAGGTTGCTTTCTACGAAGAATTCACATATGCATCTTTTAATGTGGTTGTGATGAAAACAGGGAATTAACTGGTTATACTTGCGATCAAGGTATCCTAGGACTTTTAATAAATACGAGATTAAAATACCAATTCTAATCATTGATGAAAATACATGTTTGTGAATGATACTATCCGTGACCAATATCTCCTCCTTATTGATAATTCGAATTACTTACTTTGCTTTCAATTACTTTTATTTGCTTAAATACAACAAACATACCCCGTGGTTACTTAGAAACTGAAATTTTATAACAACGAAAGCCTCTCTGTGGATACGAACTCTTTCTTATCGCATACTATATTTATATCTAGTTGATTGAGAAAGTGAAATTATATTTGACGGATTGACAACCGACCAAATTTTGGCGCCGTTCTTGGGAGGCATACGGCTTGTTATTGAGTTTTTAGTTTCTTTTTACAATTTCTGCTTTTATCTTTGCTTTTTGTTTGTCGTCTTGTTTCTCACTTGTTTGCTAGAATTGTTTTCAGGTATCAATCCCTGGATACTAAAGATTGGAATTATACAAGGTGCGGGATAGCTACTCGAAAAGGCACAATACTCCAACCAAGGCGGAACACAACGGACGAGCAAGAGTTAGAAGTAGGAGAGGAGATTTTCCAACAACAAGAAGAAGAAGCAATGGGTGATGCAAATCGTTCACTCAAGGACTTGGCTTCTCATAGGCTTGATACACAACAGGGGGTGTATTCAAACGAACTCTACTTTTGAGATAAAGCCGGGGTTGCTTAGAGAATTACCAAAATTCCATGGCATGGTGAATGAAGATCCAAACAAACATCTTTTGGACTTCCACACCATTGTCACGGCTATGCTTCCGAATGTTGAGGCGGATGGTGCAATGTTGAAGGTTTTCCGTTTCTCTTTAATGGATAGTGCTAAGGATTGGTTGTACTATTTACCTCCCGGAAGTGTCGCAACATGGAATGGGTTGAAGAAACTCTTTTTAGAGAGATATTTTCCTGCATCCAAGGCTACTCAAATTCGCAAAGAAATTTGTGGGATGAAGCAAAACGTGGGAGAATCCTTATATGAATGTTTGGGCGGTACAAGAGATTGGTTGCAAGCTGCCCTCACCACCAATTTAGTGACGCTATGATCATCCAATACTTCTATGAAGGACTCCAATCAAGTGATAGGAATCTTATTGACGCTGCGGGTGGTGGTGCACTAGTTAGCAAGACGGTGGCACAAGCTAGGGAGTTGATTGAAAACATGGCGGCGAACTCCCAACAATTCTTAAGTCGTAGTTCGGATGTGATTCTAAGAAGGGTGAGTGAAGTGAGCGAGGTGGAGGAACTTCATCAACAAATGGGTAACATGACAGCAATGTTGCAACAAGTTGCATCCGCGGTTATACCAAATTCTCCTCAATCTTATGAAGACGAGGCAAGCTAATGCGATCTTTCCAAATCAACCAAGACGGTATGATCCCTACTCCAACACTTACAATCCGGGATGGAGAGATCACCCCAATTTTAGCTATGCCAACAAGCAAGGAGCGGTTCAACAACCTACCTTCAACTCTTCAAGTGGATTTCAACCTCAACAACAACAATTCCAGCCGAGACAACAATTTCAGCAACCTCAATGAATCAATTTCAGCAACCTCAAGCACAACAATCAATGCAAACCCAAGGTGCTGATATTGATTCAAAGCTTCAAACAATGATGCAAGGTATTTCCACCATGTTCAAAGAAAGGCAACAAGAGACTAAGAGTGCTATTAAGGAGTTGCAAACACAAATGGGCTCCATGGCTATTGAGTTGAACCAATTGAAGGCGCAAAATAGTGGGAAACTCCCTTCTCAACCTATTAACCCAAAAGAGGGTGTCAATGCTATTACGTTGAGAAGCGGTACACAACTTGTGCAACCCGAGGTGACTGATTCGAGCAAGGTGGAGCCACCAAAGGAACCTGTTTTGGAGGAGAATAATGAGGATTCTCACCAAACTTCTGAGGTACCTATTCCTAACTCTAAAACTCCGGTTTCTACTTATGTTCCTCCTCTACCTTTTCCTCGCAGATTTGCAAGTTCTAAGAAGGCGGAACTAGAAAAGGAGATTTTAGACGTTCTAAAGAAGATCCATGTGAACATACCACTCATTGATGCTATCAAGCAAGTTCCAAAGTATGCAAAGGTGTTGAAGGACTTGTGTACCAACAAACAAAGGCTCAAAGGTAATGAAGTGCTTAGTGTGGGGAGAATGTTTGGCAATCTTACAACACAAACTCCCACTTAAGTGCAAGGATCCGGGTAGTTTTGACATTCCCGTCACAATTGGTAACACAACTTTTAACAAAGCTATGTTGGATTTAGGCGCATCCGTTAATGTTATGCCTGCGTCAATGTATAATTCACTTGATCTTGGTCCTCTCAAAAAGGCTGAAATTGTATTGCAATTAGCGAGATCGCTCTAATGTCTACCCAATGGGTATTGTTGAGGATGTTCTTGTGCAGGTTAATCAACTTGTATTTCCAGCGGACTTTTGTGTGTTAGAGATGGATGAAGGTTCACCGGACTCGTCTCTTCCATTGCTACTTAGGCGTCCCTTCATGAAAACGGCGAAAACCATAATTGATGTGGATAAGGGAACGCTAACTATGGAGTTTGATGGAGAAATAATACGTTTCAACATTTTCGAGACGATGAGATATCCTAGCGATGTCCACTCTTGTTTCTCCATTGATGTTATGGATACATTGGCACAACAAATGTTTGAATTAAATGGTGATGATGCTTTGGAAACCGTGTTAACTACATCCATGGATAATGGTGTAGAGTGTGGTAATGAAGTCAAGGAAGCCCTTGGTGATCTTAATTCACTCCAAGGATGCCCGAAAACTCATAATATCTCTTTTATTTCTTTACGATGCGGTGATGAAAAGCTTGTACCTTCAATTGTTAAATCTCCAAAGTTAGAATTGAAACCTCTTCCCGACCACCTTAAGTACTTGTACTTGGGTGATAATGAAGAGTTACCATGATTGTTTCTAATAAGCTTAATGATTTACAGGAGCAAAAACTTCTAAGGGTGCTAAGGAAGTACAAGACGGCCATAGGATGGACAATTGCCGATATCAAGGGTATTAGCCTGCCGTTTTATATGCACAAAATTCGTTTGGAGGATGATGCAAAGCCTAAAAGGGACGCAACGTCGTTTGAATCCCCCATGATGGAAGTTGTGAAAAGGAGATACTCAAGCTTTTGGAAGTGGGTGTTATCTACCCCATATCCGATAGCAAGTGGGTAAGCCAGTACAAGTAGTACCAAAGAAATCGGGTGTGACGGTGGTGGAGAATGATAAGAATGAACCCCAACTCGTGTGCAAACCGGTTGGAGGGTTTGTATTGATTATAGAAAATTGAATGCCACCACTAGAAAAGATCACTTTCCTTTACCTTTTATTGATCAAATGCTTGAACGTTTATTTGGACACTCTTAATATTGCTTTCTTGATGGCTATTCGGGTTATAATCAGATTGTGATAGCACCCAGAGGACAAAGAGAAAACCACTTTCACTTGTCCTTTCGGTACTTTTGCTTATAGAAGGATGCCTTTTGGCTTGTGCAATGCTCGGCTACTTTTCAAAGGTGTATGGTAAGTATCTTTTCGGTATATGTTGAAAACATAATCGAAGTGTTCATGGATGACTTTAGTGTCTTTGGTGATTCTTTTGACCTTTGCTTGTACAATTTGTCTCTAATCCTTGAACGATGTGTTGAAACAAATCTTGTGCTAAATTGGGGAAGTGCCATTTCATGGTAACTCATGGCATAGTTTTAGGCCATATAATATCTTCTAAAGGCTTGGAAGTCGATAAATCTAAGATAGACCTTATTCGTGCTCTAACCCCTCCCACTACGGTGAGGAAATACGTTCTTTTCTTGGTCATGCGGAGGATTTTATCGTAGGTTCATCAAGGACTTTTCCAAGATAGCATCACCACTTTGTAACTTATTGCAAAAAGATGTGGTTTTTAACTTTGATGAGAAATGTATGGCGGCATTCGATCGTTTGAAAGAACTTTTGATTTCAGCCCCTATCATTAAACCACCGGATTGGAGCAAGCCGTTTGAACTCATGTGTGATGCTAGTGATTATGCGGTTGGTGCGGTGCTTGGGAAACGTGTGGGGAAGCTTCCTCATGCTATTTATTATGCTTCTAGAACGTTAAATGAGGCCCAACAAAACTACACAACCACTGAAAAAGAGTTATTAGCCATTGTTTTTGCTTTAGAAAAGTTTGGCTCTTATCTAATTGGTACAAAAGTTGTTGTCTTTTTCGATCATGCAGCACTTAGATACTTGCTTACAAAGAAAGAGGCGAAACCGAGGCTCATACGATGGATATTACTATTGCAAGAGTTTGATATTGAAATCAAAGACAAGAAAGGAATTGAGAACACCGTTGCGGATCATTTGAGCCGACTTTTTGTGGACAAGGAGACTATCCCGTTGCGTGAAAGTTTCCGGATGAGCAACTTTTCTCGATTGCCTTTGGAGAACCATGGTATGCCGATATTGTCAATTACTTAGTTTCTAAACAAATCCCAAAGAACTTGTCTCGTCTTTGAGAGGGACAAACTTAAGAGGTTAGGGAACCAATACATATGGGATGATCCATACTTATGGAAACATGGTAGTGACCAAGTAATACGAAGGTGCGTTCCCGAATCCGAATTTAACTCTATCTTGTCTTTTTGTCACTCTTATGCTTGCGGAGGACATTTTGGGAGTAAGAGAACCGCGCACAAGGTACTTGAAAGTGGTTTTTATTGGCCAACTTTGTTTAAGGATGCACATATATTTTGTACAACTTGTGATAGGTGCCAAAGAACCGGCAATCTAGGTGCCCGAAATCAAATGCCACAAACTTATATTCAATTTAGGGGGATTTTGTATTTCCCCCTCAAAATAAATAGCTATTTTGCATTACCCCCTCTATAAATTGCTAATAGGTAAAACCCCCTTTAACTGGATGTCTTTGTATTGCTCGATTAAGTTAGCACGTCGAGCACATGTGTAATATTATAAAATATTAAACACTAAAAACCCAAGCCACAATTTATACTAATTAAATACTAAACACGTGTTGTGATGACAGAGATTTAATCCGAAGGTTACAAACAATAGCTATAGATGCACGGTTCATAATCAATCTAAGATTGATGTTAGAGGACTACACACCGGAAACTTTCCTTTCTCACTAAACAAGTCCGCCATTAAAGCTTATTGAAGCTTCCCCTGTAACTCAATTTTCTGTCCAAATGCATAAACAATGCAAACCCACACTCAGAAATCCAAGCAGGACAATAAATATATATCTTGAACACCAAAACATTAATTGTTCACCATCAACATCCCTAGCTAGTAACGGTGAACGATCCACAAGCTTGAGATTCGGTGATATAGTGTTCATCATCACATTTTAGTTACCAACAAACCCATCTATTTAATTCTTCTATCATCAGTAATTATCTCTACAACGAGATAGATATGCAATTAACCATTCTAACCCTATTCAAAATCTAAACATTTAAAAATCACCACCTTTCATCACCTACCGACCAAAC
Organism: Papaver armeniacum; assembly: GCA_023531295.1. NCBI lineage: Eukaryota > Viridiplantae > Streptophyta > Magnoliopsida > Ranunculales > Papaveraceae > Papaver > Papaver armeniacum. Next base: position 47,690 of record JAJJWW010007426.1, read on the forward strand.
GACAACGACTTCCATACTCGGCTATCTTCTCAACAAGAAATTCAGTCCAGATCTTCTCATATCTTGCTTAAAAATTGATTTTAACACAAACCCAATCTTCATAGGATTTTATCGCTATGGATTGAAATATTTCTCATGTTTAAGCATTGTTCACCAAATTAAACAACTATTGATTTAAGAATCAAAAGCCTCTTTTTTGGAACCGTATTTCTAGTATGAATTGATATACTTGCAGAAAAATTGACCTAGTTCTCGAGACTCCAATCTCAGAACTAAAACACATATTAATTTTTCAGATCAATCAGTTGTCGATTCACCACTAAAGCAATGATTTGTAGAGACTAATTTAGGGTTCGACTCAATCGAAGAAGAAATTTCAAGAGGGTTAGATAATTTACCAGTAAAGAAGTGAAAATGTGAAGGAGTCGATTGGGTTGCGTTTCTTGGTAAGTGGTAAAGCAAGAGAACAGATTTTGAAAACTAGTTAGACTTAGAGTTTGGTCTTTAATGGCGGTGCACAATTTTGACAGAGAAGACAAGAAAAACAAGGGAAAAACTGAGACCATTCAATGGTAAAAAAAAATGCCACGCGTCGTAAGTCTGTTGGTAAATATGTCTTCTTATAATTAAAATATTTTACTCTATACACGCGTGCCTTTGCACGAGCAAACTTAATCGGGCGAGTCCACGGCACATCCAAGTTAAAGGGGTTTTACCTATTAGCAATTTATAAAGGGGGTAATGCAAAATAGCTATTTATTTTGGGGGGGGAAACACAAAATCCCCCTTCAATTTATTGAAGTTTTTGATGTATGGGGTATTGATTTTATGGGGCCTTTTGTCAACTCCCATGGGAATTTTTATATCTTACTTGCGGTTGATTATGTCTCGAAACGGGTGGAAGCTAAAGCCACCCCTACTAATGATTCTAAAGTGGTTTGATTTTGTGCAAGCTAATATTTTTGCAAGGTTTGGAATTCCAAGAGCCATAATTAGCGATGGGGGTTCTCACTTCAAAAACGGGATTCTACAAAGCTTGTTGTCGAAGTACAATGTGTCGCATAAGATTGCAACACCTTATCATCCCCAAACCAATGGACAAGCCGAGGTGTCTAACCGTGAGGTGAAATCTATTCTAGAAAAGACGGTGAACCCGACAAGGAAGGATTGGAGCATGCGACTTAATGATGCTTTGTGTGTAACACCCCGAGTTCCGGACCAGGGTCAAACCCATATGGAGATCCGAACTCAAGCGTTACGGGTCGGAAATTGACTTAAAAATTTATTTTTTTTATACTAAACATAATTAAATCTTTATATACAAGAGTTTCTTCATATGAATTAACTAAACATCTTTTACAACATTTCAGTTGAGATTTACATTTCAAGTAATACAATAAAACAATTCAATCACTAAGCTACTCATTTCTAGCTTTCGCTGCGCCACTCTGATAAATCTGCAAGGATGTCAATTGGGGTGAGATGACAGCTCAATAGAATGCATTCCCAATTCTCCAAAGATACGCAAACATAATCATTTTATCAAGCAAAAACATATACCAAGAATCACATCACGACTTGGCGAATCATTGTTATATTCGACAATCACGTTACCAATAATGTTTCTAATAAATTATCTTATTTAGATTCCAATTAGAATTCATAAAACACTAATAATATTTCCAACAAATCATCTAAATTCAGATTCAAGACATGAGTTCATAACACTAATAATATTTATATTGTCACAACAAACCATAAGTTTACAACACCAAAATAATTGTCAAGAAGTCATTCATCAATGATTCAACACATCTGTTCACGTAATAATATCGTCACATAGAAACCATGAGTTCACTAATCATCCAATTGGGATTTAACACATCAATTCACAATTCATCCATTTAAGTTTCAACTCATGAGTTTATAAAATCAATTATATTTCCAATAAATCATTTAATCTATATTTCAACACATCTCACCAACAAATCTTGAGTTCACAACATTTATATTATTATCAACAAATCATCCATTTAGGATTCAACTCATTAATTCACAACAACAATTTATCCATTTGAATTTCACAAATGAGTTCATAACACCGATTAAGTTTCCAACAACTCATTAAATAGATTCTGAATACATTATTCACATATTTATAAGTCATCTCAAACCATGAGTTCACGATCACGAAAACCTTGGTTCGTACACCCACCTATCGTTTATCGGCACGGACGACCTCCATCGATGGTCGGGAACAAAAGTTCCTATGGGGATCATACCCATTTGCTCTCGAGGATCATTACCCGTTTCATTCACAGTACGAAAACCTTGGTTCGTACACCACCTATCGTTCTGAAGCACGGACAGCCGCCATCGATGGTCGGGAAACACAAGTTCCCATGGGGATCATTACCCATTTAACTCTCGGGGATCATTACCCGCCATTAACATGAAACATGTTTCATATAATGGTAAAACATGAACTCATTTCCTTTTTATAAATCATTTTCACAAACAACACAAGCAACCATGGCTTAACAACATGAATTTCATTCAAGCATTTAATCAAACACACGAACTGCAACCACATTACATTATATGTTTCATGGTGATAACTTTATCTGATCATCCTAAAATTTTACAGGAACATTCTTGACACATTATTAAATAACATATCCAAAATTCACACCAAACCAACGGTTCAAAACAAAGATATTTGTTTTATATGATCATTCTAAAAACTGGGCAGATAACATCATATTATCATATTATTCACAGTAAATTCATATTAATCTCAAATTGAGCCATTCCAAAACAAAATGAAAGATAAGATGTTTATCTACAACTTTCGTTAAGACTTCAAGTCATTTTAACATCATTAAGACTATCTACAAACATCAAAATCACAGCAAAGCGAATCTGTCCAGAAATTTCAGAAATTAACATCCAAATTCAAACACACATTGAACGGTGAATTTGTGGTGTATTGTTCTCAAAATTTAACCATGGGTACCTAATCATGTTATCTAACAATTTCAAAAGCCTGATCATCACTAGGAGATATATATTTATGTTATTAAATTACTAAATCCCAATAATACAAAACCATACAAAATAAACACCCAAAGAAAACACCAAAAGAGAAAAGGGTTTTACATTCTACCTCAATTCCATTGATTCTCCACTGATTTTCTTAGCTCCAAATCATCTTCATCTCCATAGCTTTCTCCTCTAAAAATCTCTAGCCTTTTGGTTTTCTAATCTCTCCATTCTCTCTCCAAAAATCTAATATAACTTATACTATCCTCATAATAATACTACTAATAAATAATTAACATTTTATTATTTTCTTTATCTTTTCATTTTTCCTTAATTTTATTTATTATTAATTAATCTATTTCCACCCTAACTTGTAGCTTTTCTATTTCAATGCACCCACCTAGGCTAAGGAAAAGAAACAATATTCTAGACCACATGGTTAGCTAAGTTGGGTATAACCTTGGCCGAAATGTTAACTAAAATTACAGGTATTACATTCTACCACCCTTAAAAGAAATTTCGTCCCGAAATTTAGAGTATACTTATAATCTCAAAAATTCACTTAATATAGATAATATAATAAACAATACAAAAGTTCAATACAACCCACAGGTAGCAATTCACATGAATTCTACAAAAGCCATTATGCAACTTGAAAAAGAAACAAGCAATAAAACACTCAAATCAGACAAGCAAGCATATTAACATATGAAACAATTCATTTACGCTCCCATTCAAGATCTAACGCCTATAGCTCTGATACCAACTGTAACACCCCGAGTTCCGGACCAGGGTCAAACCCATATGGAGATCCGAACTCGAGGCGTTCTGGTCGGAAATGGACTTAAATTTTTTTTTTTATACTAAACATAATTAAATCTTTATATACAAGAGTTTCTTCATATGAATTAACTAAACATCTTTTACAACATTTCGGTTGAGATTTACATTTCAAGTAATACAATAAAACAATTCAATCACTAAGCTACTCATTTCTAGCTTTATTGCGCCACCTCGATAAATCTGCAAGGATGTCAATTGGGGTGAGATGACAGCTCAATAGAATGCATTCCCAATTTTCCAAAGATACGCAAACATAATCATTTTATCAAGCAAAAACAAATACCAAGAATCACATCACGACTTCGCGAATCATTGTTATATTCGACAATCACGTTACCAATAATGTTTCTAATAAATTATCTTATTTAGATTCCAATTAGAATTCACAGCGCTAATAATATTTCCAACAAATCATCTAAATTCAGATTCAAGACATGAGTTCATAACACTAATAATATTTATATTGTCACAACAAACCATAAGTTTACAACACCAAAATAATTGTCAAGAAGTCATTCATCAATGATTCCAACACATCTGTTCACGTAATAATATCGTCACATAGAAACCATGAGTTCACTAATCATCCAATTGGGATTTAACACATCAATTCACAATTCATCCATTTAAGTTTCAACTCATGAGTTTATAAAATCAATTATATTTCCAATAAATCATTTAATCTATATTTCAACACATCTCACCAACAAATCTTGAGTTCACAACATTTATATTATTATCAACAAATCATCCATTTAGGATTCAACTCATTAATTCACAACAACAATTTATCCATTTGAATTTCACAAATGAGTTCATAACACCGATTAAGTTTCCAACAACTCATTAAATAGATTCTGAATACATTATTCACATATTTATAAGTCATCTCAAACCATGAGTTCACGGTACGAAAACCTTGGTTCGTACACCCACCTATCGTTTATCGGCACGGACAGCCTCCATCGATGGTCAGGAACAAAAGTTCCTATGGGGATCATACCCATTTGCTCTCGGGGATCATTACCCGTTTCATTCCACGAGACGAAAACCTTGGTTCGTACACCACCTATCGTTCTGGACAGGACACCGCCATCGATGGTCGGGAAACACAAGTTCCCATGGGGATCATTACCCGCCATTAACATGAAACATGTTTCATATAATGGTAAAACATGAACTTATTTCCTTTTTATAAATCATTTTCACAAACAACACAAGCAACCATGGCTTAACAACATGGATTTCATTCAAGCATTTAATCAAACACACGAACTGCAACCACATTACATTATATGTTTCATGGTGATAACTTTATCTGATCATCCTAAAATTTTACAGGAACATTCTTGACACATTATTTAATAACATATCCAAAATTCACACCAAACCAACGGTTCAAAACAAAGATATTTGTTTTATATGATCATTCTAAAAACTGGGCAGATAACATCATATTATCATATTATTCACAGTAAATTCATATTAATCTCAAATTGAGCCATTCCAAAACAAAATGAAAGATAAGATGTTTATCTACAACTTTCGTTAAGACTTCAAGTCATTTTAACATCATTAAGACTACCTACAAACATCAAAATCACAGCAAAGCGAATCTGTCCAGAAATTTCAGAAATTAACATCCAAATTCAAACACACATTGAACGGTGAATTTGTGGTGTATTGTTCTCAAAATTTAACCATGGGTACCTAATCATGTTATCTAACAATTTCAAAAGCCTGATCATCACTAGGAGATATATATTTATGTTATTAAATTACTTAATCCCAATAATACAAAACCATACAAAATAAACACCCAAAGAAAACACCAAAAGAGAAAAGGGTTTTACATTCTACCTCAATTCCATTGATTCTCCACTGATTTTCTTAGCTCCAAATCATCTTCATCTCCATAGCTTTCTCCTCTAAAAATCTCTAGCCTTTTGGTTTTCTAATCTCTCCATTCTCTCTCCAAAAATCTAATATAACTTATACTATCCTCATAATAATACTACTAATAAATAATTAACATTTTATTATTTTCTTTATCTTTTCATTTTTCCTTAATTTTATTTATTATTAATTAATCTATTTCCACCCTAACTTGTAGCTTTTCTATTTCAATGCACCCACCTAGGCTAAGGAAAAGAAACAATATTCTAGACCACATGGTTAGCTAAGTTGGGTATAACTTGGGCAGAAATGTTAACTAAAATTACGGGGTATTACATTGTGGGCGTATAGAACCGCATATAAAACACCTATTGGAATGTCTCCTTTTAGGCTTGTGTATGGTAAACCTTGTCACTTACCCGTGGAAATTGAGCATAAGGCGTTTTGGGCTATTAAGCAATGCAACATGGAGATGGATGGGGCTGGAAAGCAAAGGAAGTTACAACTCCAAGAGCTAGAGGAGCTTCGCAATGATGCATTTGAAAGTTCACGGATTTACAAAGAAAAGACGAAAGCATTCCATGATAACATGATTTCTAGAAAACAATTTTGCATTGGGCAGAAAGTGCTTTTGTTTAATTCTCGCTTGCAATTATTTAGGGTAAACTAAGGTCACGATGGATCGGACCTTTTATTGTTACTAATGTGTTTTCTCATGGTGCGGTGGAAATTCGTAGCATAGCTACAGGGAAAGAACTTAAAGTTAATGGGCACCGATTGAAACCATATTATGAGAATTTCATTTCCGAAGTGGTGGAAGGAGTTAACTTTGTGGATGTGCTCCCTCTGGAGGAGTCATAGAAAGCAAGGAGATAGTCGGGCTGACGACTTTAAACCAAGCGCTAATTGGGAGGCAACCCAAAGGATGAGTATTTCTTGTCTTGTATTTATTTCTTTTCTTGTTTTTAGTTTTTCTTGTTTTGTTTTTACTTTATTTATTTTTTTTGATTTCTTGTTAGGATTTCCCACCTCGACTTACTTTGGACGATTCAATTTACATTGAGGACAATGTAAAGTTTAAGTGTGGGGGAGTGGTTTATGTTGTAAGTTTTTGCAATTTTTCAACTTTTTTGTGAACTAGTGAATAAGAAAACTCCAACTTGTAGTTAGTTTAGAGTCACATAGTATACATGTCGCTAAGATTACATCGAGAATCTCACAATAGTGACTGAACTTAGAGATGAGAGAACATGATCGGGTTTATTAATTGTATGAGAGTTAAAGTTGGATTTAACCATGCCCGGTGGCAAATAAGGTGCTGATGAATTCGGTATTAGAACAGTGATCCCTATAGTGGAGACTACCCATGTTACATAATGTGAGGCACCAACCTTCAATTCTTTGTACCTGTCTAAATTTGTGCTTTTAGAGTGTGTGTCACCGTACGTAAATTCGGGCGAGAATGGTGAGCTGTCCAATTTCCCACCATAGAAGCACTATTTTGATCTCTTGAGTGCTATTTTTATCAACCATGTTGGTGACATCGAATTGCTAACTTACATACCACTTGTGATCTTGTTCGCAGTTAGCACCATCCACCTTATCTCTCTCTACACCAACAGGTCCATAGAAACACCATCATCATCAACAAGAGGAGCATCACAAATTCGAAGGAAAGTTGAACACGTTCGAGGTTTACAAGCAACAAAACAGGGAGCAGAATTTTTATAAGTTGAAGACTATTATACAAGAGTGGAAATTATCAAGGATGAAAATTCGAGAAGTTTATGATATCAAGACATATAAGTTGTGAAGATTCAAGCGGTAAAGTACTTACACCATGGCATTGTACTTACATTTTTATTTTTTTTATTTTATTTGTATTTTACTTTCTCATATTTCTCAAAAAAAAAAAAAAAAAAAAAACGAAAATTAAAAAAAAAAAAAAAAAAAAAGAGACAAGAGAAAATGTTTAGGTTTGTTAATAGTTTTTATTTTGTTTTATTTTTATTTTTAGTTTTTATTGGGTTTGTATAGTTTGTTTTTATTTTTGTATTCTTTCAATAAAGCCTATGGAAAGAAGGAATATCTATAATGAAGTTTCAAGCGACAAGGAATTTGAGGAAAGAATCATATTGTCAAGATTCTACGAAGTTCGAGAGTTATCATCAAGAGTTGAAGACCGAAGACGAAGATGAAGACACCGATAGAAGACCGAAGACGTTTCTATGGATCTTTGTGAGAGTGGTGCTAGCTGCACGCCGAACGGATTCACGGTAAGTAAGCATATTCCCACCTTCGTTAAATGGTTGATTTCCTTTCGAAGAGATCGTCAGAAAAATGGGTTTTCAAAAATATATAAAAGATGTGGGTTTTCAAAATATTTCGGAGGGTTTTGCCTTCCTACCATTCAACGTGTCGCAGGATTCTCTCTTCATTCCTACCTGGACACATGTGTGACCCATAAAAAGCTGTTTATTATTGAGAGCAATATCATAAAACCCTTTCTTGTGAGGCAGAGTCGAGACTTTTGATCACTCCGAACCCGAATTTTAGTCGAGAAGGGATGGTTATCTCTCTCTCAACTTTAAAGAATGAGATTGTGTTCATTTATGTGTCTAACTTCTTATGCCTAGTGTGCAGAATCTCTATATCTTCTTAGCGCGTTGGATACTATCATTACGAAGAACTAGTAAGTTGGAAATAGGTTTTGTGGGTATATCTCTAGTAAACCCTCACGAGACTATAACTCATCCACTAGGGACGCCTAGGGGTTTAAAGGCTTGTTATTTATGCTAAAAGTGACCGTAGCCTCGACGTCACGGAGTTGTTGTATTTTATTGTTTTGTTTGATTTGCTCGAGGACTAGCAAAGTCTAAGTGTGGGGGAATCTGATAGGTGTAGAATACACCGTATTTACTATCTAGTAGTTACGCTTTCTTTGCTATTTTTTTGTGAATTATGTACTTTACGTGTGTTTTTGAGTTATTAGGTACTCTGGAGTCGCACGGAGGAAAAGAAGAAGAAATTATCCAATTTGAGCAAAAAGGGCGAAATTGTCATCTCCCAGACAAATGATATATGGAGCTGACCCAAGGTTAAGGGACAACCCTCTTTTGGAGAAGTGCTAAAGACAGACCAGCTGAGGATAAGGGGTTAGAAACTTGGTTAACCCTTATCAGAAATGCCTGAGTACCAGTATCATGCCCCTTATCTATCCAACCCGAAACCAGAGAAGAGAGTTTCTCGATTAGTTTCTCATTTCTTTCCACCTGAATTAAAGACGAGAGAAAAATGGCTGCGGCTAAGTGATGATGGAGTAAATTAGAGAGTGAAAAGAATTAGGGCTTGTTGTGATTTCTATTTTGAATTCACAGAAAGTTGTTGTGGTGATTGATTTCATAAAGTTTAGAGAAATGAAACCGCATCTGTGCTGACCAAGATAGGGAGATCGAGAAGATGGTTGCCGTTGGGTGTTGCTGTGAACCAGATGAAGAAATTAGGGTTTAAATTGATGATGAAATTGCAAGGAGACGAGATGATGTTTGCTGGTTGAGTATCAGGCGCTGGTGGAAGAAGTTAGGGTTTGATCAAGTGAATCTAAAATTGGTGAGTATGAGGATTTGAGGTTGTTGGTTAAATGGGTTTTGAAGAATCAGTTAGAACTGATGAATGAAGATGCAACTACAATGTTTGCAGAGTTGAATTTGGAAATAAGGGTTCTGAACTGGAGTGTTCTGGGGTTCTTGATTGTGTAGTGAGGGAGTACAACTGATGGTAGAAGAATTTGAGATGATGGTGGCTCAAGGTGCACTGGTTGTGTTTGCCAGAAGCTATGGCTGTGAAGCATGTGGTATAGAGTTGATGAGGAAGAACAAGGCAAGAGTGGAGATATGGCAGTTCAGGGTTCTGGTGGTTCATTGGCATATGGAGATGCAGGTGCCATAGCTAGTATGGCTGGGCTGAGGTTGGTAGTTGCTGTGGCTTGGTCCAAGGCTGGTGTTGCGGAGCTTGACAATGAGTTACATGGAAAAATTATTGGCTCGATTAGCGGTGAGATGCGGGCGAGGCTATGGAGCTGGAGCTAAGGCTGATGGTAGGTGGTCTTGAGCAATTGGTATTCTTTGGCTTGAGAATGTTTGTGATTTGGATGGGACAGGTGGAAATGGGAATGCTTGGTGATCTTTGCCATGGTCACAATGTCACATTCTTAACAATGGCGGGAAGAATTTATGGTCTGAGCACATATGCTGCTATGAGATTGGAATTGCAGGTCTGGGATGAAGTGAGGCAATGGTGGTGTCAGGTGGTGCAGATGGCTTGAACTGAAGTGATATGCTCAGGTGCTGTTATGGTGGCCTGATTGATATAGAGTCAGATGGAAGCCGAGTGCTCTGAGATTGGCTTTGGGTTTGTCTTGGTGTTGGCTCGTGGCAATGAGTGCAACTCAATGGGTTGAGCCACGGTGGATGGTTGCGGTGATTGTACACTGTGGATGATGCTTGTCTTTGTGTTGTAATGGAATGCACTGAAAGGGTCCGAATGGTAGGGGTTCGGTGTTGCTTGTGAATCATGATGTGCTGGTGGTTGCTGGCAGGGTAATGCATTGTGGTTTGAGCTGAAGCGCAGGTAAGAGATGGAGTTGAACTACATAATGGAGATTTGGCAGTGTCATTGGAACCTGCCATGCTGTACATTGCAGATGATGGCTAGGGTTGCAGTCTTGAGGCTAAGAAGAAGCTAATGGTGATGTTGCCTGCAAGGGGTACTGTGTTGTTGGTGGTTTGTGGTTGATGCTGTGATTCAGCTGGTGCTATGGCTAGGAAGGAGTGAACTCAATATTGGAGGAGTCTGTGTTGTGTGGAGCTGAAAAGAAAATGAAGCTCAAACTAAGCTGACAGAGATGGGAGCTGTTGATGCAGTGCAAGAGTTGAAGTTGCTCATATTCAAGATGGAAGGTAGTGGTTGCAGCTGAAGTTGGGATTTGATGCTGTTACAGCTGGTGCAGCAACATGTGTTGTTGGCTGGAAGAAGAACAATGATGGTGCAAGAGGAATAGTGCAGCTGTAGGTTTGGAGCAGAGCCATCATGGCTGGATTCCCAGCTGAAGCACAAGGATGGCGCATCATTGGTTGTGGCTTGCAAAATTTAAGTATATGCAATGGCCTTGGCAGAACCAACTCACTAAGTCGGATGGATAACTTAGAACCCGACTGTGTCGACTTAGAGTATGACTCTCTCCACGACTCGGTTTGACTCGGTCCGAACGAGTTGACCCGAGTTGACCCGCCGATTCGACCCGTTGACCGGTGACCGGGCGGACTTTGCCGGTCACCTGGGATGTTTTCCGGCGACTTTTCCGGCCGATTTCTGGCCACAATACCAGACTTCCGGCGACCGTTTTTGGGTCATATTTTCTACATGGGTTTCTTCTTCTTATGGGCTTGGTGGATTTTCATCTAATGGACTTTGAAGACTAGACCTAATTTTAGAAGTTGGAGAAAAGCTATAAAGGGAAGGTCTTCTACAACTTATAAGATATCTTATTCTTGGAATTTTGGTAGAGCCGTTTTTGTTTACGCTTCTAGGGTTTGCTTTTGTTCTTCTTCTTCATTATTTATTATTGAACATTGATTATGATGAACTCGATAGCTATGAGTAGCTAAACATCTTATTGGTTATGGGATAAAAGTTGATTTCTCAACATGCTTTTGATTCAATGAATTAGTTTTGTCTCAGTAATTATTGTTTGTGATTCACAATTAATAGTGTTATAAGATTTGAAAACTTGTTAGGTTGAGTCAGGAATCAATCCGATTTGTGTTCATCTCTAGAGCTATATTAGGGTTTTCAATACGAAAAAGTTGTTTATCCCTGATTCTAAGTAGCATAATTGTGGGTAGTGCTTGTAGTGATATATCCTACTAGTCACAAGTGAATCATAACTTTTGTTAAAACGTTTAGTGCTTTTACACATTCGTTTGCATTGATGAGTCTTATTCCATAAAAATTAATGCTTTTAGGGAGTTAAACTTAATTGTGCTTTTACACTTTAGGTTGCTTTCTACGAAGAATTCACATATGAATCTTTTAATGTGGTTGTGATGAAAACGAGTGAATTAACGGGTTATACTTGCGATCAAGGTATCCTAGGACTTTTAATAAATACGAGATTAAAATACCAATTCTAATCATTGATGAAAATACATGTTTGTGAATGATACTATCCCGTGACCAATATCTCCTCCTTATTGATAATTCGAATTACTTACTTTGCTTTCAATTACTTTTATTTGCTTAAATACAACAAACATACCCCGTGGTTACTTAGAAACTGAAATTTTATAACAACGAAAGCCTCTCTGTGGATACGAACTCTTTCTTATCGCATACTATATTTATATCTAGTTGATTGAGAAAGTGAAATTATATTTGACGGATTGACAGCCGACCGGTTAGCTACAGTAAACACCTCCACCACCACCTCCCGGCGCAACCATCACCACCTATGGCACACCAACTATCACCGTCATCACCTCTACATCTCCTACTTCTCTCCACGCATCTCCTTCTTCGTTATAACTTAATACAAATATGGAAATATGAAGAAAAAAACAAAGAGAGGAGTTGAGTTTTGGAGATGATGGTGATCTGTGTGATGAGAAATTAGTGGAAATGGTTTTGTGTTTGTTTGAGTTGATTAGTACTCACACATGTATTGACCCAAGTGCAGATTAGGTAAGTTACGGTTGAATCAAGGTTCTGTTTGCTCATATGGCCATATTCACTCGTGTATCACCATGATTCAATCAAAAGTAGATGTTTGTGCATACCATCTTGCTCAAAGAAGTTGGTGATTAAGCGATGCCTATTAGGTGCTCGACTTAGGCTCCCAAAGAGTATTCTTCCCAATATAGCATCGAACATCCATTAATGGTGATAAGCCAAGAAAATAGGATTTGTTCCATCAATAGAGAAAATGAAAATGAATCAGAGAATAAGGTTATTAAAATGGAATGAAATTTATGAATTTGGGACAATTACAAATTATGGGATTTTCTTTTCTAGGTTTAGATAAAAGAGATCTGTATCTGTTGATGGTGCCATAAGGAAGACGACTTCTTTTTTGTCAATTTTTTTTTTTTTTTTGCTTTATGACAAATCCAAAGAAGTAGGCATGGAAGAGGTTCTGTATTTGGTTTTTAACTGTTATCTCAACCGCACACTATGGGTGGCAAAGTTAGTAAATATTCATAAATCCCAAGATTAGTTAGTCATTTACCCACTTAACAGATTTTATAATTGTCAAGATGGTCAATAACGGTCCTGTGACCCAAACTCTAATTAAAATTTCTTCGTGACCCAAACGCAACTCTGGTCACTTTTTGGTGACCCAAACTCAAAATATCTGATGAGCGCTTAATTCTTACATATTTATCACTCGAACTAGATTTTCTTAGTTCTTTATTTTCTTATATATTTGATAATTTTTGTTTAATTTTGAAGTTTTTGGGAAATAAAGCTCGATGGCCAAAATACGGAATTCTATCGAAAATTGGGTGAAAATCGAATGTCAACACCAATTGTTCTCTCGACCGTCTCAAGGCACGCATGGACCTATCACTTGGAATCGGGAAGTCGACTCAAAACCAATCAAGTCGCTAATATCAAATTTAACAAGAATGGTAAATTGGACTCCCGCGAAGAGAACGGCTAAAACTCGACGTGTGTGGACAGTATGGTACATTTTTATTCCTAGAAAAAAATAAAGCAAAGAAATTATCACATAAAAAAGGGAAGATAATCAGATTAACGCCTCCACTCCAGGACCAAAGGGATGATGAAACACCATATGTTCATGTGCGCTTGGGTTATTATTAGCGGGATCCAATATGATCAAGGTGATGCACGTAATTCATGTGCTAGGAAGTTGGAAGGAGTGCACCTACATGAGCTAGAAATGTGGTGTCACGTGGGTTGTAGTGGATATTTTTCAACCAGAAAGGGAAGAAAAGATGAATGGTGCCATGATGTCGTCACCTCTAATTAATTAGTTACCATACTTAAGTCCAACCAAGATGTGATACGTAGTGCAAGGGAAAATGGAATGTTTTGCCAAAGAAAGACAAAGCAAATGACTTGGCAAAAGGTTATTGGTGGAAGCATGTCATTGGGTTTCAATTTAGACCTATAAATACTACTATGACATTTGGAGAAGGGAGTCCGAAGGGCCAAGAGCCGCCACCATTGTTTTTACATTGTTTTGTTTTCAATTTTGTAATGGAAAGATAGTTATCTCAACTGGGGCTAAGGAGGAAGCCAATAAATTGTGTAAGAAATTTAGTACTCTTTAAATAAATATTCTTTTCGAGCTTAAATGTTTTAATTAATCTCTCTTCTTATTTAGCTTCATAATAATTGTTTTGGGTAGTTTAGCTATCGATCTTTTATAAGCGAAGGAGATTATACCGTTTTGGTTTACAACATACGTTGTTATTTATTTTAACTGTAATATTTTCGAGACATGCGATTGGGTTCAAATGTCTTGAGTTATATCACGAATATTGTTTAGAGAGGAATGATGACTTTACATTATTGATTTGGTGGAATCTGAAACCCTAAGTTTTTCTCCCATTAATCATCTTAGCAATTTTTCTTTAGTACTTTTCTTAGTTAGTCTTAAAACCAAATCTCTAAAAAAGTACGAGCAACGAATCTTTACTTACCACAATTAAAACTACATCAATTTTTGGCGCCCTTTGTGGGGATTTGTATATAGATTAGGTTTTAGATATTTTTTTTTTTTTTTTTTTTCCTAGTATTTTTTTTTCCTATTTTACGTCTTTGGGTATTTTTCTTGTATTTTTGGTGTGTAGATTTTTCTTGAAATTAAAAGTGGAAAGTGGAATAAGCGACCAAACAAATGTAAGTATCTAAGATTTTATTTTTGTTCCCTTGTGTAAATATTTATTTTTGAAAATATTCTGATTTTTTTTTAGATATTTTTATTATTTGTACATATTATTTTTGGATTCTTATTATTTTTGTAATTTTTTTTATTCTTTTTATATAAAAAAAAAAAACACGTGCACACACCAATTGCATCGTCAGACTACCGATTTTAGGAAAACTCGTGGATTAGTAAGCTGAACCGGTGCCTTGGGCCTTATGGGAGTTACCAGCTGAAAGTCCACAAACCTTAGCCCAGTACCGTTGACCAGTCTTTGACTGTAGGTATATTTAGCTTAAGGTAACCTGAGCCTACCAAAAAAAAAAAAAAAAAATGTCGAGCTGGTATTATAGAGACCAATACAATGAATATCCGACAAAGTTTCAAAATGGACACTATTACTTTGACTATAGTGTGCATAGTGGTTGGGAGCACCAACCTTTTCAAGGTTATGGTTCATAGTACCATGGTGAGCCCAATTACTATTCGCACGTGCACCAGTCATACGAGCAAGAAAATAAGGAATATTATAGTACTAGTACCTCGTCTTTGGACGACTTAATTAAAGAGTTGAAAACTAGTCCTTATTATGATCCTTCCGTTCCTATTCTTCCTCTAGAAGAATCTCTCAAACAAATAGCTGATCCTTCTGGTCCTATTCTTCCCCTAGAAGAGTCTCTCAAGCTGATAGCTGAGGATACAAATAGGTTTGTGACGAGTGCCAAATATTGCATATTTATACATCTTTTTATTGGCATTTAACTCATCTTTTGTGCTCAGAAATCAGATATTATCCCAGATTCTGTGTTTTCTTTGTTTTCAAGAATAAATATTTGTACTAATTAATTTTGTGTTTTTAGGTAATAAATAAAGTTCGGAGAATCTGAGGAGCCAAAAGAGCAAAGTATTGGAGACAAGCGTCTATGGAGCAAAAAGCCAAAGCCCGGCGCGCATCGGTTGCAACCCAACAAGGAGCAACCCATCTACAAGATATGGGCCCAAGCTATCCAAGACTCGGCCGACCCGGATCCGAGCCCGTTCACCCCGAGCCGTTGAGATTGCTATCACCACATCCAACGCTCGCTCTGACCCTCCTCATCAACTCTTGATGCTCCCGCTCAACACCACGGCTACCTATATATTCCCCATCACCAAAGCCTAATTCTCTTCCTCTTCTCCCTCACCCGACCAAACTCGGAAGAGCTCCATCCCTCTTCCCTCACCCGACCCGAGTTGCGGAGTCATCTCCATCCCCCGCCACAGTAGCCTCGGCCACCAATGACTCCTCCGCCTTTCTTGCTACACCACTCCCGGCTATGGTTATCTCTCACATAGCTTCCCCCTTACCCGAGAAGCTAAGTTAGAGATAATCGAGCTAGGGTTTACTCTGACTCTTGCATGGCTACCGAGCCGAATTAGCGAGAGGAGACAAGTGAGGGTGCACATTAATTGTAAGTTGGAGTGATTGTGAGGTATAAAATGACTTGTTCTTCATGAGAGAGAAGTTAGTCGAAATTTTTAGGGTTTTAGTTTTGCAATTTTAATTTCAATTTGTTTTTATTTCTGCATAATGTTCTAAGCAATTAAACTAGGGTGTAAATGAAACCCTTTGATTTAATATGAAGCAAGTAGATTATCAAATTGTTCTTAGTGTGTGTATTGTTTAGGAAAATAGTGAACTATTGAACTAAATTTGCCTGTGATCACCGGATCTTGTAAGAAGACCGGTGATACTAGGGGTAGGTAAGGAGATTTAGTTCATCAATTATCCAATTAAGGCCTTCAAGGAAGGCAGTAGAACAAAGTGAAAATTTGCATTGCTTTAATATAAGATCAGAGGGTGGATTTGATCACCCTAGTACCACCCAACCAATAGCTTTCAACACCTTTTGTTTATTCACTGCCTTAGTTTAGAGTCACAACTCCAACTCAGTCGCATCGACAACAAACCAAACAACTTTGTCACTCCTTAGAAATCAGTTAAGTGAACCATTAGATCATCTTTTAGCACCTCCAATTCCCAGTGGATCGACCTGTGCTTGCCCTTGCCTCCAATAGGCCTGTGCACTTGCAGTTTTAACGTAGGAGAATCACTTTTAAAGACCTACCAAGTTTTTGGCGCCGTTGCCGAGGAACTGGTAGTGTGCTGTGTAGTTCTATTAGCTCACTTTACTGCATTTGAGTTCATTCTTATACATATGTGTTTTAAATTTTTGCTTAAAATCATTGATGTATGTTAACTTAGCTTAACTTAGCTTAAAATTTTTGCTATCAATCATCTGCATCTTGCTCTTACATTTTTAGCTGTAACTTCATTCAGTTAAGTAGTTACTCATTAAGACAATTGCATTCTGTAACTTAGAGTAATCCATTTGCTTAATATTTTTGCATTTTGTTCATCTTAGTTGCATCTTAGTTAAATCCATATTTAGCTCCACCCTTCATCATTCTAGTTCACTTGCATTTGTATTCATCAATAACCTGTAACTTATCTTTATCATTAGCATTTGTAGCTTGCATTCCTAAGCCCTGCACTCTTCATCTCTTTTTGTTAAACTTTGCATATCTGAATCATTGGATAAATATTTCACCCCCTGTAACTTGGTCTGCCCTGAACAGATAACCAAGTACAGTGGTTAATCTTCATACTGCAAGTATTGCTCTCTTGTTTTGAATTGTGCAAATATTGAGAACTGAAACCCTCTGTTGAGCTAGCAGGTACCTGCTGTGCAACTGTGCAACCAAGGAAGAGGAGAAGACAACATGTGGAGTGCCTAAACCCAGTTAACACTGGTGGTATTGTCTTCTATCTTTGCGCTGTGTGATGATTATTGTATGATAACCCTGAATGCATGATAAACTTGCTAACTTGCTAGCCCCCTGAAGCTGCAAGTTTGAGCTTAGCCTGTGAAAACCAAGTTAGTTGAACAATCCCAGTTGAAGTCAACAGAGATAGTTGACATCAACTAACCCTGTTGACATCCCCTGCATGCTCTATTTTGTTGTCTTGTATAACCACTTGTGTTGTCAACCCTGAGCTTGCCTGTAACCAACAGACCTGGTCCCTTTGCATGATAAGTTAGATACCTTGCTGAGTATTGCTCGATCTTTGGATTTTTGCTTGATTCTGTGATATTTGAATAAACTTGTTGCCATCTGAGCCTGTCCTTGTGTGAGACCTGGTGAGCCAAGTTGTGCCAAACCCCTGCAGCTGCTGCAACTTGTGCATAATCTCTGAGTTTTGAGCTCAACTGACCTTGCTGAGCATGCTGTGAAGTGCTAACACTGATTATTTGCTGAATTATTTGCTCCATCTGTGAAGTTTATTTACATTGCAAATATATTGAGATTGTGTATCTGCTGTTACATCTGCATTTATAAATTGTGTGTGGGCCTTGTGGTACTTGAATGAGTTTTAACTTGTTTTTCAAACACACAACCTAGCACATGCTTCACCCTGAGTGAGCACATCCCTTCACCCTGTGCACTCCACACTGTTTTCACTCTCCTTGTTCACCTCCGTCTTTGTGACTTGCACAAACATGCTAGGTTGTCTTTGTGTAGTCACCATTTGCATTTGTGCATAAATTTCTTGTCTTTTGTGTCTCCTGTGTGCTAGAAATTGAGTGTCATTCTTGTGAGTTTTTTGTTCCTGTGTTAACATCATATGAGTTGAATTACAAATAGCTGTGTTGATCTGTGCTCTAAATTACAAATAGATTTGTGTTGCAAACCACTAGAGCTTTCCTTGCTCGAGTGCTTGGTACTGTCTTGTGCACAAAGCTTGTGTTGTCTTTGTCTCATAAGTCTTGCTTTTGTTGACTTGTGCATCA
This sequence comes from Papaver armeniacum, assembly GCA_023531295.1. Lineage (NCBI taxonomy): Eukaryota > Viridiplantae > Streptophyta > Magnoliopsida > Ranunculales > Papaveraceae > Papaver > Papaver armeniacum. The sequence continues at coordinate 66,254 of JAJJWW010007426.1, forward strand.
GCTGCTCCTTTGTGAATGCACTTAGACCGGGTGTTGTGCAACAAGTTGTACTTGAGCTGGGTCTTGTATAAGCTTAACAACCTTGACCCACATGAGCCCAACCAAACTAGGCTGGGCACTAGGCTTCCCCCAGAGCCAACCCTGGTGCACCTAAGCAAAAGCCCAACCACCGGGCCCAACCTAATCAAGCCCACATACTTGGGCTGTGTAACATCCTAAAGCCCAACCACCGGGCTCTGTTCTTCCCAGCCCTTTGGGCTCTACAGGCGTGATACCCACCTAATCGGTTGGGCTTTACAACATCAAAAAGAAATCTTTTGGGCTTGAGTCTTGTATTGGTGGGTCATTTTTGAGTTTTTGCTTTTACGTATTTGAAATTGATTGTATGTTAACATGCTAGATGCGCTAGCTAGGCTATGATTGTGTCTTTTAGAGACCAAACAAATCGACTAGTTAGAATCCGCCCGGACGAAATCGTAAGCATACCCAGTTCTTCAAAAGAAAGCCCAAGCCCATCAGAAACAGAAACCATGGGTGATGAACAAAACCAACCTCGTAGTCTCAAAGACTACATGTACCCAACTAGGGCAAGCCAGCCCTCTTGCATCATTCTGCCAGTCGATGCTTGTCAGTTTGAACTAAAAGCAAGCACCATTCACATGCTACCCGTGTTTAGAGGGTAGATCTTTGAAAACCCCTACCATCACGTGAGAGATTTTGAGGATATTTGTGGGACTCGTGTTTTTAACCAAATGACGGAGGAGTCCCTCAAGTTGAGATTGTTTCCTTTTTCTCACGAAAGACAAAGCCAAGTCTTGGCTTCATGCCCTACAACCACAATCCATTAGAACATGGGATGACCTCACCAAAGAGTTTTTCAAAAGTTTTTCCCCGACCATAAGATGGCGACAATTCGCCAGAGTCTAAATGGTTTTGTGCAATTAGAAGATGAAACTCTAGCAAAGTACTTGGAGAAATTCAATGAATTATTACTCCAATGTCCCCACCATGGTTTTGAAAAATGGAGACTCGTGCAAATCTTGTATGAGGGTCTAGATGTTAGAACCCGTACCATCACATGAGAGATTTTGAGGATATTTGAGAGATGTTTGAACCGAAAGCAAGCACCATTCACATGCTACCCGTGTTTAGAGGGTCAATCTTGAGAAAACCCTTACCATCACGTGAGAGATTTTGAGGATATTTGTGGGACTACGCGTTTTAACCAAATGACGGAGGAGTCCCTCAAGTTGAGATTGTTTCCTTTTTCTACGAAAGACAAAGCCAAGTCTTGGCTTCATGCCCTACAACCACAGTCCATTAGAACATGGGATGACCTCACCAAAAGAGTTTTTCAAAAGTTTTCCCCGACCATAAGATGGCGACAATTCGCAAAGTCTAAATGGTTTTGTGCAATTAGAAGATGAAACTCTAGCAAAGTACTTGGAGAGATTCAATGAATTATTACTCCAATGTCCCCACCATGGTTTTGAAAAATGGAGACTCGTGCAAATCTTGTATGAGGGTATAGATGTTAGAACCCGTACCACATTCGAGTCAATGTGCAATGGTGCATTTATTGACAAGAGTGCTGATGACGCTTGGACTTTCTTGATAGAAGTCATTTGAAAAGACTCAACGGTGGGAGTCCATCCGTGAACCGAGAAGGAATACCCCGTAAACAATGTTCCATAGAATCGAGTATGACTTTGAGGGAAATGCAAAAATGGCATCTTTGGCCCGGAGAATAGAAATGCTTGAGTTGCAAAAAATGTAAAATCTAATGCCCCTACTCTCCGTGACCAAATTGAAATGGCCACTTGTGCCGCATGCCATAGCTCGACCACTTAGTGGACAATTTGTCGACTTGCACGCATTCCAAGAGTCTAAAACCGAGCAAGCCAATGCATTATACCATAGGCAAGAGAACAACCCTTATTCTCAAACCTATAACCCGGGGGTGGAGGAATCACCCTAACTTCTCATGGTCCAAGGGACTGTACAAGAGGAGACCAACAAATAACAACCAAGGATACTCATATCCTAGAAACCCCAAGTACAACCACCCACTCGGTACACAGCCAGAGAAAAAGCCTAGCTTTGAAGACGTGTCGTTATGTTAACCCAAAATCTTTCAAAACTTGAGAAAACAACCGACCAACGTTTCACGTGTCTAGAACTTAAAATGGGTCAAATCTATGATGCATTGAATGAGAGAGAGAAAGGCAAACTCCTAGTCAACCCCAACAAAATCCAAAGAATGTGTTTCAGGCGGGCTCCTCTACCTGCAATGAAATTCACATAGTCATCGGCGAATGCCATCACCACTCTCCGTAGTGGTAGAGTTGTTGAGAACAATGTAGGTGTACCACCATCAAGCGAGTCTCCATCGGACTCATCGGTACACACAACACCACGAGAAAACATCTAATGTAGAGAAAGAATCGAGCTGTTGATAAAACCAAGAGTCCTACTGATATAGATGTTTCTTTGCCAAGTCATGTACTGTTGCTCCATTCCCACAATGGTTGGTGCAACAGAGGGGGGTAACCAATACAATGAGATTTTGGAAATGTTCAAGAGAGTTAACATAAACATTCCATTTCTCGAAGCAATTAGACAAATACCCACCTATGCTAAGTTTTTGAAGGACTTGTGCACACAAAAGCGAAAGCTTCATGTGCATAAGCGTGCCTTTCTCACTGAGCAAGTGAGCTCCATAATCCAAAACAAGATTCCAACTAAGTTTAGAGACCCGGTAGTCCAATAATTACATGCACCATAGGTGACCATACGGTCGAAAAGGCGTTACTAGACTTAGGAGCCGGTGTGAATCTATTGCCATACTCTGTGTATGTGCAATTGGGCCTGGGGAGTGAAGCCCACACTGTTACGCTACAATTAGCGGACCAGATCTGTGAAAATCCCCAGTGGTATTGTTGAAGATGTGTTAATCAAGGTTGATAAATTTTTCTTTCTGTGGACTTCATCGTCTTAGATACTCAACCGTGCAAAACCCAAGTAATCACATTCTTGTGATTTTAGGACGTCCTTTCTGGCGGCGTCCAATGCCATCATCAACTGTCGTAATGGTGTGTTGAAATTGTCTTTTGGTAACATGACCGTAGAATTTGAATGTTTTTAACACTAGTCAACAACCCATTGATTGTGATGATCTTGATTTGCATGAGATTAACATGATCGAGAGTCGATCCAAGACTCTTTGCCCGACATTTTGTCAGTGGACCCTTTGCAAGCATGTTTAGATAACTTTGACTTAGATCTCTTCGAGTCTAAGTACATTGGTGAAATTCACTCTTTGCTTGAATCTGTTCCACCCATGGATATTGCTAAATGGCGAATGCGGTGGAACCACTTCCACTCTACGATTCCAAATCTTCCACACCTCTTGACACACCACCTAAGCTTGATTTGAAACCATTACGATACTTTGAAGTATGCATTCTTAGGTCCTTCGATACTTTTGTGATTATTGCATCATGTTTAGACACGGAACAGGAAAGTCAACTTTTAAAAGTACTTAAAGAACATAAAGGAGCCTTAGGTTGGACTATCTCAGACCTTAAGGGTATAAGTCCCACAATTTGCATGCATCACATAAACCTTGAAGAGAACACTAAACCATCTAGGGAAATGCAAAGGAGACTTAACCCCAACATGAGAGATATTGTCAAGGGTGAGATTTGAAATTGCTTGATGCGGGTATCATTTACCCGGTTCGATAGCTTGAGTGGGTCAGTCCCATTCGGGTAGTACCCAAAAAGTCTGGCATTCTTGTAGTTCAAAATAAGATGAATGAACTTGTCCCCACCGTGTAACCACGGGGTGGCGAGTTTGTATTGATTATAGAAAACCGAACACGGTAACCAAGAAAGACCATTTTCCCCTTCCCTTCATTGACCAAATGTTGGAAAGGTTAGCAAAACATAGTCACTATTGTTTCTTAGATGGCTATTAAGCTACAACCAAATTCACATAGCACCCGAAGACCAACAAAAGACCACGTTTACATGTCCCTATGGAACATTTGCTTATCGTCGTATGCCTTTCGGGTTGTGTAATGCACACGCCACTTTTCAACGTTGCATGATGAGCATATTTTCGACATGGTAGATAAGTTTCTTGAGATTTTTATGGATGATTTTTACGTGTTTGGGTCTTCTTTTGATGAGTGTTTGCATCAACTCACTTGTGTGCTGATTAGGTATAAGGAAAAGAGTTTGGTTTTGAATTGGGAAAAATGTCATTTCATGGTTAACTCAGGCATAGTCCTAGGGCATATCATCTCGGAAAAAGGCATAGAAGTAGACAAAGCCAAGGTAGATCTCATTCAACACTTGCCTCAACCTCGTTACGTGAGGGACATAAGATCATTCTTAGGCCATGCGGGTTTTACCTCCGATTCATCAAAGACTTTAGTAAAATTTCAAGACCTTTGTGCAATCTTCTTGCAAAAGATGTTGCATTTGTCTTTGATGATGCATGTAAGGAAGCATGGGAGCAAATGAAGGCTCTCCTTACATCTTCCCCTATAGTCGGACCACTGATTGGACATTACCATTTGAGATTATGTGTGATGCGTCGACTATCTTTTGTAGGAGCTGTTTTGGGCCAGTGAGTAGACAAACTCCCTTATGTGATCTACTATGCTAGTAAAACACTTAATGATGCTCAATTGAATTATTCCACAATGAGAAAGAGTTGCTGTTTGTTGTGTTTGCATTAGACAAGTTTAGATCTTATTTGATAGGGTCTAAGGTCATCATTTATTCGACCATCTTTGCATTGAGATATCTTTTGTCTAAAAAAGATGCTAAGGCTCGTCTAATTCGATGGATACTCTTCTTTACAAGAGTTTGACCTCGAAATTCGAGATAAGAAAAGGGTCGAGAGAATGTTGTTATTGATCACTTGTCTAGGTTGAATGTTGAATCTGATGAATCTGTGTTGATTAGGGAATCATTCCCGATGAGCAATTGATGCTTGTGTCACGAAATGCCTTGGTTTGTTGATATTGTGAACTACCTTGCTACAGGTAGAATGCCCTTGCATTGGTCTAAACAAGACCGTTCTAAGTTCTTGGCTGAAGTTAAACACTTCCTTTGGGATGACCCATATTTGTTTAAGTACTTCCAAGACCAAATCATTAGGAGATGTGTCCCCAATTCTGAACAAAGGGACGTCATCTCTTTCTGTCATGACCATGCATGTGGAGGCCACTTTAGTGCCAAGAAAACTGCTGCAAAGATCTTGCAAAGCGGTTTTTATTGGCCAACACTATTTAAGGATAGCCATGCATTTTGTGTTGCTTGTGACCGATGTCAGAAATTAGGAAGTATCACTAAGAGAAACATGATGCCCTTACAACCCATTTTGATTGTTGAGCTGTTTGATGTTTGGGGTATTGATTTCATGGGTCCATTTCCTAATTCTGAAGGTAAGTTATACATTCTTGTTGTTGTTGATTATGTCTCTAAGTGGGTGGAGGCCATTGCATCCAAAACCAACGACCATAAAGTTGTTCTTTCTTTTCTTAAGGAAAACATTTTCTCCGTGTTGGAACCCCTAGAGCAATAATCAGTGATGGAGGTAGTCATTTTGCAATAGACCCTTTGAATCACTAGTGCGCAAGTATGGAATCACTCATAAGGTAGCAACACCTTACCATCCTCAAACCAGTGGCCAAGTGGAAGTTTCTAATAGGGAAATTAAGCATATCCTTGAGAAGACCGTCAATCCTTCTAGGAAAGATTGGTCTTTGCGCTTAAATGATGCTTTGTGGGCTTATAGAACTGCATACAAGACTCCCATTGGGATGTCTCTTACAGACTTGTGTACGGAAAAGCATGTCATCTACCTGTTGAGTTAGAACACCGTGCATATTGGGCTGTGAAAGAAGTTGAATTTTGATCTTGATAAGGCTGGTACCCATAGGAAACTTCAACTCAATGAGTTAGAAGAGTTGAGAAATGATGCATATGATAGTGCCAAATTGTACAAACAAAGAATGAAAGTGTTTCACGACAAGCGCATTCTGCGCAAGTCTTTCACCAGGCCAAAAAGTTTTATTGTACAACACTCGTTTGCATTTGTTTCCAGGAAAGCTACGTTCTCGATGGTCAGGACCATTCTTGGTACGTACCGTTTTTCCCCATGGAGCTGTAGAAGTTGAAAACCCAGCAACCAAGAACATCTTCAAAGTCAATGGTCAGAGATTGAAACCATTTCGGAGCATCTTCCACTGAGAAGTTGAGACCGTCGACCTAGAAGACCCCATCTATGTGGACTAGACTAGTTCACTTGTGTACATACATATGGACTAAAAATCCATTCTCTTTCCCTTTTCTTTTTCTTTTTGCATAGTTCTTGTGTGCTAACCAAACTTTTTGTCTTGCGCTCTTGTTGTTTGCTTTCAAAGCATTCATCCTCCTTTGGTTTAGCAACACTCTTGTACATCCGGTAATCTCTTCCCTTTTCTTTACTCAACATAGTTCTCTGGGTATGTGACTTTTTGAATTTTATTATCTGTTGACACATTGAGGACAATGTTTGATTTAGGTTTGGGGGTGCATTTGCATTTAGCAGTTTTTGCATATAGAGTTTTTAGTCTTTTCTTTTAAAAAAAAAAAAAAAAAAAAAAAAAAAAAAACTCTTTGTAAATATTTGCATAAAAACCTCCAACTTTTAGAGATTTTAGAGTCACTAGCATGCTTCTAGCTATGTTTACATAAAGAGTCATGACCGAAATAACAGAACTTGGAAGTACTGGAGAACACAATCGGGTTTCTTAGTTGATTAGAGCATTAAAGTTGGATTTAACCATACCGGAGGGCGAATTAGGTGTTGTTTAGATATTCGGTAGTAGAATTGTGATCACCCATAGTGGAGACTACCCATTTTACATCAAGCGAGGCACCAACCTTCATTTTTGTGACTTTCTAGAAAAGCTGTTAGAGTGTGTGTCACCGTACGTCAATTCCGGGTAGGAATGGTGAGCTACCCAACTTCGCACCACTTTCAAGACTATTTTTGATCTCTTGAGTGCTAATTTCGTCAATCATGAGGGTGACGTCTAAAGATGAAAACTCCTTCTAAATATCGATTTGCAGTTAGCATCACTCTCTCTCCCTCTCAACAACATCAACACATTCATAGAAACACATCATCGTCAGCAAGCGGAGCACCATCATAATATTTGAAGAAAAGTTGAAATAGTCCAAGGTTTACGTGCAACAAAGAAAAGAAAAGAAAATAGGATGAGAATTAGTGAAGTTTATGAAATCAAGGCAATACAAGTTTTATTGTTTTATTGTTATTTTCATTTCATGTATATCAAAAAAAAAAAAAAAAATGTTTGTCAAGTTTTTGTGAAGTTCAGAAGTTCGTCATCAACATTTGAAGACCGAAGACCGAAGATTGAAGACGTTTCTATGAATCTTTGAGAGAGTGATACTAATTGCCGATCGGGTGAGAAGGTAAGTGAGTACTCCCATCCTTGCTAATGGTTGATTTCCTTTCTTAGAGATCATCGAAAAAGATTCTTTTTGTCCACACTTCGTGGAGTCTCAGAAATTATTTCGGAAGGTTATCCTTCTTACCTTCAACGTGTGCGGGATTTCTCTCTTTAGTCCTGCTGCACACATGAGAGACTAAAAAGCGGTCTTTTTGAGTGCAATTATCATAAAACCCTAATGGTGAGGAGGAAGTCGAGGCTTATGATCACAATCGAATCCGAATTCTTTCATATGGTATGGTTACTTCTCGCTCAACACTTAAGGATGAGAATGCGTTCTTTGGTAGTTCTAACTTCTTGTTACTAGCATGCAGAAACTCTATGTCCTCATAGCTCCTTGGATGCTTGAGACTCTTTTACACTCGAAGTTGGAGAAGGTTTTGTGGGTACACCTCTTGTAAACCCTCACGAGACTACAACTCGTCCACTAGGGACACCTAGGGGTTTAAAGGCTTAGTGCATACGCTAAATGCATTCGAGAGACCCGCGATAGTGGTATAGTTAGGATTTCCTAATTTCTGTTTCACTTGAGGACAAGTAAAATTCGAGGTTTGGGGTATTTGATGAGTGCCAAATATTGCATATTTATACATCTATTTATTGGCATTTAACTCATCTTTTGTGCTCGAAATCGGATATTATCCCAGTTCGTATTTTCTTTGTTTTCAAGAATAAATATTTGTACTAATTAATTTTGTGTTTTTAGGTAGTAAATAAAGTTCGGAGAAATTGAGGAGCCAAAAGAGCAAAAATTGGAGGCAAGCGTCTATGGAGCAAAAAGCCAAAGCCGCCATGTCGGGTTGGAACCCAACAAGAAGCAACCCAACTTACAAGACATGGGCTAGAGCAATCCAAAACTCGGCCCACAACCCGAGTCCACAGCCCGTTCACCCTGAGCCGTTGAGATTGCTATCACCACATCCAACGCTCGCTACAGCCTCCTCATCAACTCTTGATGCTCCCGCTCAACACCACAGCTACCTATATATTCCCCCATCACCAAAACCTAATTCTCTTCCTCTTCTCCCTCACCCGACCAAACTCAGAGAGCTCCATTCCTCTTCCCTCACCCGACCAGAGTTGCAGAGTCATCTCCATCCCCTGCCACAGCCGCCTCAGCCACCAACAGCTCCTCCGCCGCCTGCTACACCACTCCCAGCTATGGTTATCTCTCACATAGCTTCCCCCTTTACCCGAGAAGCTAAGTTAGAGATAATCAGAGCTAGGGTTTACTCCTACAGCTCTTGCATGGCTACCAGAGCCGAATTAGCAGAGGAGACAAGTGAGGGTGCACATTAATTGTAAGTTGGAGTGATTGTGAGGTATAAAATGACTTGTTCTTCATGAGAGAGAGGGAGTCGGAATTTTTAGGGTTTTAGTTTTGCAATTTTAATTTCAATTTGTTTTTATTTCTGCATAATGTTCTAAGCAATTAAACTAGGGTGTAAATGAAACCCTTTGATTTAATATGAAGCAAGTAGATTATCAAATTGTTCTTAGTGTGTGTATTATTTAGGAAAATAGTGAACTATTGAACTAAATTTGCACGTGATCACCGGGTACCGTAAGAAGACCCGGTGATACTAGGGGTAGGTAAGGAGATTTAGTTCATCAATTATCCAATTAAGGCCTTCAAGGAAGGAAGTAAAACAAAGTGAAAATTTGCATTGCTTTAATATAAGATCATATGGTGGATTTGATCACCCTAGTACCACCCAACCAATAGCTTTCAACACCTTTTGTTTATTCTTTGCCTTAGTTTAGAGTCACAACTCCAACTCAGTCGCATCGACAACAAACCAAACAACTTTGTCACTCCTTAGAAATCAGTTAAGTGAACCATTAGATCATCTTTTAGCACCTCCAATTCCCTGTGGATCGACCTGTGCTTGCCCTTGCCTCCAATAGGCCTGTGCACTTGCAGTTTTAACGTAGGAGAATCACTTTTAAAGACCTGCAATTTGTTTCCAATTGAGCTTTATAATGATAATGTTCTTTCTATTTCAAATCCAAATAATTTTAATAATTATTCACCTATTCAAAAGGACGAGGATTTGACTAGAGATACTCCCATTTAGACGATATTGGCTTAGAGGAACGAGTTTATTCTAAGAATAATATTTTAGAGTCTCTGATTTAGAAACAACGGTCTTAGACGAAGAAGATGAACTCGTAGAGCTTTTAAACATGTATGAGGATGCGTCACATGAATATGACCTACAAGAAGCAATTGACCATTTTCGTGGATTTTGATGATCTAGAAATTAGGAAAATTGTAGGTAGTCTATCTAGAGACACCCAAAACTCTAAGTTTGGGGGTGATTATCATTCTCCCCGTGCTTTACCTTTAGCTCTTGTAGAGATCCCTCACTTGGGACTTGATATATGTGCATCAACCATTGTGCCAGATTGCCTTCATACTAGTTCTCAGAATCTAATAATGTCCGGAAAAAGTTCAGTTGTTAGAAACCCATCCTCCGGGTTGATATGGTTTACCCAGGCTATGATACCAAGATTGATTTTGTTTTCCCACCAAATATTTTTCTTCCAAATGTGGGAACGTTTGAATTTGAAATGTGTCAATTATTAAGTTCTGAGAGTAAAACCTAATCATTTTTGGAAAATAGAATTGACACATTTGCTTAAGAATAACCACCACTCTCATTATGGTCAATTTGTGTAAGTCAAATCGATTGACTTAGAGGATCCTCTATTATTCAGAGTTAGTATTGTGTGCTTCTAAATTTTTCCAAACCTTAGAACACGATATTTCAAATCTTACTTATGAAGAGCGCAACCCATGGAAATATTTTATTTAGACCCCTTTATAGAACTCGAACACCAACCACAACTAGATGCGGTTGTCTTAAACGGGAAACTAGGCAAGGGTGTGCTATGTTTATTCTTGGTTTGTTGCGTTTCTTTTATCTGTGTTAACACTTTTTGATGCAGATGATCCACAATTGTTTCGGTTATTGCTTTATGATATGAAGTGATTAATTCTTTATTATGTCTAGCTGAAGACGTTAAACTTAGCACTTCTTGGGAGGTAACCCATGCTCATGCAACACGGTAATATCTTTCCTTAACTCTTTTTCTTCAAATTCATGCTTTTAATTTCATCTTTAGAACATTGAGGACAATGTTAGATTTAAGTTTGGGGGTATGGGAGAAACTTTTTAGTTGCAATAAATAAACTCCAAAGCCTATAAATTTATGCTTATTAAGGATGGCACTAACCAATCTAAGTGGATGGAAGCATTTTGGTTGTAGGAGTTGAGAACTAACTGATTAGATGGAAACATCTAAAGAGTCTATTCATAAAAGCACGTAGCCTCAGTGTTAGAATTAAAGAAAAACATGGTAGTTTCGCCCATATCTCGTTGAATCCTTTTCACTTCTATTTTTATTTTGTTTTCTTTAAAATATGTTTCTCTAAGTGATTAGGTGGGGCTCACGATTCAAGTTGTTACCACTGCTAGGATGAAATAGAGTGATTGAGATACAAAAAAAAAAATGTTGAAAAAAAAAAGTTGAAAAAAAAAAGAAAGAAAGAAAGAAAGAAATTGAGACCAGACCATCAGACCAAACGGAATAAATTCAATAAAGTCGACCACTGGAACCCTTGTATATGCCAGTTGTGTTGACCTAGAGTTAGGATTATCGACCACTGGTACCCTTGTATATGCCGGTGTGTTGATATTAGTCCAACCAGTATCTCGGTCCATTAGGATAGGTTTATTTTGGCGTGGGCCTTGAGACGAGATATGAGAAACACCGTTCACCTTAGTCAACATCAAAACCATCTATGTTTTTCTATATCCATTTCTTAATCTATCCATGTGATTGGTAGAATCCGGTTATGATGTCCAGGAAACTATCTGAGTAGAGCTCTCTGTCACTTATATATGAATTTTAGTATGCTTGAGTGCAAACCGTGTACAACAATTGGAATTTCGCATCAGGGTACTTCCTCCTATAATCAATGAGAGTATGCCAACCAAGGAGATTTTTTAGTGCATTCTAAGGTTTTGCGTAAATAGTTAGGGTCTGGAGTAAAGGTTTTGTGGGTATATCTCTAGTAAGCCCTCTCGAGACTATAACTCGGCCACTAGGGCCACCTAGGGGTTTAAAGGCTTATTGCATACGCTAAATGCAATCGACGATACTCACGACAGTGAGTTAGGATTTTTATTTCATTTTAGTTTTGCTCGGGACTAGCAAAATGTAGGTTTGGGGGTGTGATGAGTGCTTAATTCTTACATATTTATCACTCGAACTACATTTTCTTAGTTCTTTATTTTTTTATATTTGATAATTTTTGTTTAATTTTGCATAGTTTTTGGGAAATAAAGCTCGATGGCCAAAATACTAATTATCGAAAATTGGGTGAAAATCGAATGTCAACCCCAATTGTTCTCTCGACCGTCTCAAGGCACGCATGGACCTATCACTTGGAATGGGGAAGTCGACTCAAAACCAATCAAGTCGTTAATATCAAATTTAACAAGAATGGTAAATTGGACTCATGAAGAGAATTCGGCTAAAAGCGGACGTGTGTGGACAAGTATGGTACATTTTATTCCTAGAAAAAAATAAAGCAAAGAAATTATCACATAAAAAAGGGAAGATAATCGGATTAACACCTCCACTCCAGGACCAAAGGGATAATGAAATACCATATGTTCATGTGTGCATGGGTAATTATTAGCGGGATCCAATATGATCAAGGTGATGCACGTAATTCATGTGCTAGGAAGTTGGAAGGAGTGCACCTACATGAGCTAGAAATGTGGTGTCACGTGGCATGTAGTTAGGGGTGTACATCGGGTCGGGCAGGCCAGCCCAAGCCCGATTATAGCACAAAGCGGCCGTACGGGCTTGTAGTCCTTACTACCCATTAAGTTTAACAGTCAGCCGGACCGGGGCAATAACAAAATTTAATGCCCATGGCCCATCATACCTGTGAAACAATACAGGCCAGGGTCGGGGCACGGCAGCCTCGTGCCCAAGAGATAATTCAAAATTTTAAAATATATATGTTTGTTTTTTCGTCATGAATGATGATATATCGTAACTCGTTCAAATGATAGTTCAAGCAATTCATATTCATTCTTGTGAAATGTAATTCAGAATTTTCTAACCCCAATAAATTGTCCACATATGAAATCATCACACTAGTAGAAAACTTTATTCGAGGCTATTGGCAGCAATGTGTCGGGTAACTAAACAATCTCGGGGCAAAGCAACAGCGGGACTCAATATTTGAATAAAAACCCGGTCCGCCCACTTATAATTATCGGGCAAGCTGGCCAGCCCATGACAGTCAAGTCGGGCGCCCATGGGCTCCTTCGGACCGAGCGGTATATGGCAGCCATAAAGCCCGAGCATTCTCACACCCTACTTGTAATGGATATTTTCAACCAGAGAAGGGGGAAGAAAAGATGAATGGTGCCATGATGTCGTCACCTCTAATTAATTAGTTACCATACTATTGATGGTGGATTTTCATTTAAGGTTAAAATTGTAAAAACCGAGAAAATTATGCGTTGACATCTTGTAAAAGATAAAGCCATCAATAAGTGTTGGATACTCCTTCAATTTACTAATTCACCTAGAATGGAGCATGTGGCAACAATCCCATTCTGTGAATACATGAAATTCATCCAGGTTGGAGCATGTAGCAACAATCCCATATACCCTGTGAATTTCTAGCATTATTAATTAATACGCAATCATCCTTGTATTTCTGTACTCATTATCGGTGCGGCATGACGGCGGAGTGTTGCTCTTACGGAGCAACACGAACCTCCAAGCATTATAATGAAACCATGTACGAAATACCGTCGGGCCGACTCTCGGTGTGTTATACTAGCCCGATTGAGCCCCTCTCGGTGTGTTATACTAGCGATTGAGCATCGGTGACCAGTATCGGTCGGATATGATCTCGATCATCCAACTCCACAAGCATGATTGGATGACCCGGATCAATTCCATCACCCCAGTAGGTATGGAATATCCACTGCTAGAACCAACGTGGACCCCGCATGGTCGGCCTCCCTCCAAAATTGGCCTAGCTTGCCAAAACGTCCAAACCATATCGGTATGGGCGGAAAACCTAAATTAGGGTTTGCGGCATATTACATGTGTCGCAAAGCAGTCTCAACCATCCATCTTCGTAGTATAGATGGAGGTGTAGATGTAGATTCAAAGGTCCCGGAGCATGTCAACACAATCACCGTGGGCCCTTCGCATACCCGACCAATCGGTCGGGACCAACCATGGTTGGTTATCTCAATTCGTGCACCGAATCAAGCATTAACGCACGGCCTTGAAACCCAAAATTAGGGTTTTGAGCATCACGAGCGTCCATCTTCTCAAGACACGAATGGAGGGTCCAAGATTAGATTAAGCGGTCGGTCATACCAAAGCATGACCACCGTGGACCCATCTATCCCCTCACCCGATCGGCCAAGGCATATCATGCTGGTTACTCCAAGACACGCGCCCAAACTAGCGTGGTCACACCTCCCAAACCGCAAACTAATCTCGACCGCTCAACCCGTAGGACGATTTGGATGGCTTAGATCACGTTTTCATGGGATATTCGGGTATAGGCGTGAACACCGGCCTACCACCTTCACACTGCACCAATCGGCCAAGACAGGCCAAGATTGGTCATCTTGGAATGTGCGCCCGAAGTGGGCATGACGCGCGGCTCTTGCGGCACTAGTTTTTACTGTCACAAATTGATCTCGACCACTCAACTTCATAGGACGAATTGGTGGCGGATCATACTTACGTGAGGTAATGGGTATAGCGCCTACACCATCATGTTGTCTACACACATGCATGGTCGGCCTTGTCAAAATTATATCCCATGCTTGGTTTCGACCAAGGTGAAGAGTGATGCTTGCGCACCTCTTCAAAACCCTAATTCATTAACGTTCGCAGATGAGTGTCTCAAAGATCATCTCGTCCGTCCAACTTCACCGACTTGGTTATACAACCCAGTCGGGAGTTAATTGGTCAAGTGAGGCGTCATGGTGACCACCACCCATCACTTTACCACACCGGGATGCGTACTTCCGCATAAAATACACATGATACTTCACAAGTATCAACTTCTGAATAACGCAGTTATTCAATTTAGCATTACATGCTACCTTTCGTGGATCCACGATTCACACATTCAGACATCAATCATGTCACTGGCGGGGGATACATACTAGGGTATTGGTCTGGCGGTTTACGGCGTGCGGCGTGCAACGCGCCATCACAAGAACGTGTTAGGAAGTTATGGACGGTTAGAGATGACGGGAGAAGTGGGCAAGGCGGTCGTGTAACACCAACACACACCTCCACTACTCCATCACTCCACTTCCTCCACTTCCCACGAGAGACGTGAATAAGGCTCAAAGGACTTGTATAAATAGGTTCTCCTCCCTATTTTCCAAACAGGAGAAATAAGAGCAAGTCCAGACAAAAACAGAAACCAAGTGTTAATACAAAACACCGGAACGATAGCTTGCATCCTGTAAGCCTTTGTTCATCTTTCATTACAAGTCATAAGCAAGCCAACACCTTCACAATCTCAACACCTTCTTCGCTTCCCTCCCTAAGATCAACCCCATCTCCTTCACTTTGTGGACAAAACAAGTCTGGAACGGCCATTTCTTGGTTTAGGCCGGACTTGCATGATTGATTTCCGAATCTACAAGCACTCACCGCGAGTGCATTTGTTTAAGGTTTAGATTCATTCCTCATCCACACACCCCAAATTACCAAATCCGGCAGGAATAGTTTTCACCCATAAACAATTGGCGATCACGGTGGGAGGTTAATCTTTCGGTTGTAAAGTCAATTTCTTCTAAATCGATTCAATTTTATCAATTTTAATAAGGGTAGATCTTAGAACCAATTCAATCAACAATTCATTTCAAGATGGTGGAACTAAGTCGGATCTCAATCAATTTCGATGGAGCTAGTGTAGATAACACTCCCGGTGTCGATGTACACTGTCGGTGGAGCCACCGTGGTCAATACATCTCGTGGAGCCGTCACTTCTATCACCAACGCTAGCGGAGCGGGAGACATTCCGGTAGGTGTAACGCCTCCCATCACGAGAGCCGGAGCAGCGCGCAATCCCGGCATCTCTTCAAGTGTAACACCTCGGTAGTTACCGAGCAACGACTTTCACTCATTCATCGGGGACGAGGAGCCAGGAGGCACAAGAGGAGGGACATCGTCTATTACCATTGCGAGACTTGATGGAGAAACATGAAGTTCTTGCTAAGACTCAAACGGATATGGCCGCAACTCGGAAAGAGGTACTCACTTTCCTTAAGACTTTGACCGAACGATTGCTGCAAGATTCGGCAACCCTTGGAGTCGGCAAGAGATGCATTCAATACACCGGGAGCGGGCGTTTCCACTCGGACCCACATGAATGAAGAAACTCGTGTTGCTCCCGAGCGCCAAAGGGAGAGGGACCAGACCTTCCAACTTCATTACACGTGAGGATTTGGGCGCTTCTCAAAATCGAGGAAAGGGGACCGAACGGATGTACACCAACATCGGCCCACCGTACCCTCAAGATGTACAACGAATTCCTCTTCCAGAGGTTACACCTCTCCCAGTTCTCCCTCTACGATGGTGCTGGTAATGCTCGTGAACACGTCTCTCGATTCTTGGAATCCTTGGGGAACATGAATACAATCATGTTCTGCGCTTTGAAAGAATTCTCGAAATCACTTACGGGAGGGCTTACACTGTACAACAACATCGCGCCTAACACATCATATCCAATTGGAGCGAGATGGTGGTGCTTTCTCTGAAAGTATTTCTTCGTGTCCGAACAAAATCACCTTTTCAGATCTAGGAAGAATTCTCCAGCGGAACAACGAGCATCCTAACGACTTCGTCAAAGGTTAGAACCCAAGCGCTAGATTGTCACGACCCGAATGTCACCGAACAACAATTGGTGGAGTTGTGCATCAGTGGGATGATACCCATATACCGCGCTCGTTAGAGAATATTGGGCTTTCAAACGTTCTCTCGAACTCCATGAAGGCGCCAAACGTTCGGCAACAAGCGCACCAACATTGCTAGAAAGAACCGAGTTGTTGAAGTGAAGATTCACGTGAAAGTCGAGGAAGGCGCCTCACGAACAAGCAATACAACACTGGTCCTTTCCGTGAGTGTAGTGGGCGGAGGAGAAAAAGGAAAGCTCCGGTGACGGAACAACAAACCAAGCGGACATCCCGGCACACAAGACTTCGTCTCGGAAAGTAGCGGACAAAGATCCTGCACAAGACACCAAGATACAGTTTTCCTTTCCCCATGAATGAAGTAATAGAACTCTTGGAAGCATGGATCCAAGATGATGCCATCAAGCGCCTCCTATCGGGCGTCCTCAAGTGAGAAAGACATGGCGGATCCCAATCTGTTTGTTCTACCACAGATTCGTTCATCATCCGACCAAAGATTGTAACGAGGTTGAAACAAATATTCGGGGAAAAGATAGAGACGGGAGAACTCAAAGCTTGGAAACGAAGGTGTTCGTAGAGACCCTCTCCCTATCAAGAACCGCATGATTTTAGGGATTCTGTTCGCAAGAATGTACAATCTATGATGGAGCACTTGTGTGAAATCTTGTACTTCTCAAAGGACAGCGTCAAGACATATTTCTGCCCTCAACCACGTTGTGTCGAGGCGGCGTTTGTATCCGAAAGCGGTCCAGGAACCCCAGTCTTTCTGAAGGACGTGAGCAAAGGAGACCGGGGACTCCTAAGCTGTCACTTGTTTGAGAGACGTTGAGTTCGATAGCGTGTTGATTGATACGACTTCGAATTTAACATCATTATTGTCAAGACCTTGAGAGCGGCCAAGATTTCAAAGCGATGAAGCTACTCGTCACCCATTTGTGGTTAAAGATTGAAGGAGAACTCGAGAGATGCATATGGATATATCGATCTTGAAGTCAAATTGGGTAATGCCTCGACACAAACAAAGTTCTACATAGTCAAAGATCATCCCAACTTCGACATGATTCTAGGACGCTCTTGGATGCATGACAACAAAGCAATACTAGAAAGCCTGTCCTCTAGGTTTCGATACTACGAAAGAATCTCCAACACGCCTTATGGACTCGATGGTTGTCTTGCATTTTGCACCAGACCAACTTGCCAATGTGACACGACTTCCGGAGAGAGCACATCGGCATACATTGAAAGGTTCCGATCTCAAGTAAGTCTCATCGCGCAACTCTCTTTGCAACCTACCGCCCCTCATTCGACAAGTCCTGGGACTGGCTCCAACCAACAAACCAACCTTGGCTAGGAGATGTGAATGGGAAGCCGAGGCCCTTTCAAACATTTTATCAAGAGCGTAGAGGTTGTCTTGGTCAAAGACGATAAGGCCAAGGTCCAAGTGTCCGCACGCCCAAACCCATTTGGAATTGGAGACACGGGTGACGAAGACGACTACATTCAAGGTTGGGAGCATGACGGTGAAAATGACCACTCACCCGACTCACCCACCGAAAGATAAGATGAACCATGCACAGTAGCGAGATGTTATCCTAGGAGGCTCTGCCAAGCTCATCAACGCGATAAACTAGAAGGCATAACAATTCACTCAAAATGGCTCAAACCCTACCGAACTTAAGATGATGTGCTACCACTTTCCAGCATCCTCCACCCTTTAAAACGCTGTGCTATTTTCCAGCGTGTTTCCTTTTACAATTTCATGTCATATTTGTAATTCCCCAGAAAATGATTGCAATACTTGCATTCATAGTTAGGGTTTCAATTTTCAATTTTCAATTTAATTGAAACATTATTTCCATCTCGAGAACCTCTCTACCCCTAAAAACACAAAGTCCCTGAGTCAAATTTAAATCAACCCACTAGAACAAGAAAGGAAACCCTAAGCAAACATCTCATGGGAAGAAGGAAATAAAATGTGTGCACAAAAGGAAAATGATTTGAGCCATCTGCCCAGCAAAGTCCGGGGAAGATCTTGCATCGGGAATACAGGTCCGTGGATATTCCATTATAGCATTATTTCTTTTATCACAAAAATTGCGTGTGAAGGCGCACCTTTGCGCTGAGAAAGTTCGGTTCAGTCTTGACAAAGGGTTATAAAAAAAAACCTTTATTCAAACAATCAAAGAAAAACTTGAACAATTGCCTTCGAGTACAAGGAAGATGTTCAAACATACGGAATATACTTGGAAAGCGGAAAGAGAAGAAAAGAGGTTTTAGTCGTCAAGAGGATCGACATCGCTTTGCACCACTTTGTCGGGTTCGCTTCGGCGCCATCACTGTTGATGCTCCTCCCTTCGAATCTACCTCAACTTCCGCATCGGACATCTCCGCAAGACACTCCATCCCAACATCATCGGCGGGAGCATTAAAGAGCGCGTCAACATTAGGAGTCGTACCGATTGCTTTGGATGTTCAGGTTCCTGCCGTGCCGGAGTCAAGAATTATCACGCCATCCGGATTGGGTAATCACACTTATCTTCATTCGGAGGTTGTTTATGCTCAACCCTCCGCCTCTTGACATGTTGCATATCTCTCTGCCCTTGCGCTTACCGGTTTTGTAGCGCTTCCTCGCGCCTCCACCGCTCCTCCATGTCAATCGCGGTTTGAAAGTGCACGGATGCGTCCCCGGCAATACACGCAGTGCGGGATAGACATCCCGTATAGCCCGACCAACTCACGAAGTGGAAGATCGATCTTAGCCATTACTTCTTCATGTGCATGGGTTTCGGGCTTGTTAACTTCGAAGCTTCTACGGGAGAAGCGACAGAATGATCGTCCACCGCCTCCATGATAAGCGCAAAGGAGAAGAGGTTATGAGCACAAAAAAAAAAAATCATCAATCAATCAATCAATCGATCAGTCAATCAGGAGATCAGATAAGTGCGGACGATTACTGAGATATAGAATAAATGACTGCGTGAGATGATTCTTTATAATCTTACAAGTCGACAGAATCCAGGAGAAAAGAAGTCTTTACTTACCACTATAAAGGCTACCAATTCGGGGATAGCAATCAACGATGCTTATCGGATACATCTTAGGAAAGTTGTGCGTGATGAGAGGGAATACACGACGACCCAAGGAAGGGACCAAGCTCGGATATACACAAGGGGAACCAAAGCGACTCACCGGATCAAGTCCTGCTTCCTTCACAACCTTGATCGGGACCAACCAGTTCCAGGCAACGCTGTGATGTCGACCTATCCGGTAAATATACATTCACCTTAGCTTGGTCATTTCAATGTACAAAATTTGTCACCATCTCATGCCTACCCCACAATAGTGTAACCATTATGTGCTAGGGCGGGGACTTAATGTTGATGGTGGATTTTTATTTAAGGTTAAAATTGTAAAAAACCGAGAAAATTATCTTGGTTGACATCTTGTAAAAGATAAAGCCATTAATAAGTGTTGGATACTCCCTCACTTAATTCACCTAGAATGGAGCATGTGGCAACAATCCCATTTTGTGAATACATGAAATTCATCCGGGTTGGAGCATGTAGCAACAATCCCATATACCTGTGAATTTCTAGCATTATTAATTAATGCGCAATCAGCCTTGTATTTCTGTACTCATTATCGGTGCGGCATGACGGCGAGTGTTGCTCTTTACGAAGCAACACGAACCTCAAGCATTATAATGAAACCATGTACGAAATACCCGTACATGTGGTGACTCTCGGTGTGTTATACTAGCCCGATTGAGCCCCTCTCGGTGTGTTATACTAGCCCGATTGAGCATCCGGATTGGCCGTATCGGTCAGGATATGATCTGATCATCCAACTCCACAAGCATGATTGGATGACCCGGATCAATTCTATCACCCCAAGCGGTATGGAATATCCTTTCTGCAGAACCAACGCGGACCGCATGGTCGGCCTCCCTCGAATTGGCCTAGCTTGCCAAAACGTCCAAACCATAGCGGTATGGGCGGAAAACCCTAAATTAGGGTTTGCGGCATATTACATGTGTCGCAAAGCGGTCTCAACCATCCATCTTCGCGGTATAGATGGAGGGTGTAGATGTAGATTCAAAGGGCCCAGAGCATGTCAACACAATCACCGTGGGCGCCTACATACTTGACCAATCGGTGAGGACCAACCATGGTTGGTTATCTCATTCGTGCGCCGAATCAAGCATTGACCACGGCCTTGAAACCTAAAATTAGGGTTTTGAGCATCACGGCGTCCATCTTCTCGGCACGAATGGAGGGTCCAAGATTGGGATGCATAGTCCGGTCATACCGGCATGACCACCGTGGACCCATATATCCCCTCACCCGATCGGCCAAGGCATATCATGCCTGGTTACTCCAAGACACGCGCCCAAACTAGCGTGATCGCACCTCCCAAACCGCAAACTAATCTCGACCGCTCAACTTCATAGGACGATTTGGATGGCTCAGATCACGTTTTCATGGGATATTCGGTATAGGCGTGAACACCGAGCCTACCACCTTCACACAGACCAATCGTCCAAGGCAGGCCAAGATTGGTCATCATGGAACGTGCGCCGAAGTGGGCATGGCCGTGCGGCTCTTGCGACACTGGTTTTTGTCACAGAATTGATCACGACCACTCAACTTCATAGGAAGAATTGAGTGGCCAGGATCATACTTACGTGAGGTAATGGGTATAGGCGCCTACACAGTTATGTTGTCTACACACATGCATGGTCGGCCTTGTCAAAATTATATCCCATGCTTGGTTTCGACCAAGTGAAGAGTGATGCTTGCGCACCTCTTCAAAAACCCTAATTCATTAACGGTCGTAGATGAGTGTCTCAAAGAACATCTTGTCAGTTCAACTTCACCGACTTGGTTATACAACCACAGTCAGAGTTAATTGGTCAAGTGAGGCGTCATGGTGACCACCACCCATCACTTTACCACACCAGGATGCGACTGCATAAAATACACATGATACTTCACAAGTATCAACTTCCCGAATAACGCGATTATTGATTGACGATTACATGCTACCTTTCGTGGATCCACGATTCCACATTCAGACATCAATCATGTCACAAGCCGGGGGGATACATACTAGGGTATTGGTCGGCGGTTTACGGCGTGCGGCGTGCAACGCGCCATCACAAGAACGTGTTAGGAAGTTATGGACGGTTAGAGATGACGAGGAGAAGTGGGCAAGGGCGATGGCCGTGTAACACCAACACACACCTCCACTACTCCATCACTCCACTTCCTCCACTTCCCACGAGAGACGTGAATAAGGCTCAAATGACTTGTATAAATAGGTTCTCCTCCCTATTTTCCAAACAGGGAGAAAACAAGAGCAAGTCCAGACAAAAAACAGAAACCAAGTGTTAATACAAAACACCGGAACTGATAGCTTGCATCCTGTAAGCGGTTCCATTTCTGTTACAAGTCATAACCAAGCCAACACCTTCACAATCTCAACAACTTCTTCGCTTCCCTCCCTAAGATCAACCCCATCTCCTTCACTTTGCGATCAAACAAGTCAGGAACGGTCATTTCTTGGTTTAGGCGGACTTGCCTGAGATTGATTTCCGAATCTACAAGCACTCACCTTGTGAGTGCATTTGTTTAGGGGTTTAGATTCATTCCTCATCCACACACCCCAAATTACCAAATCAGGCGGGAGTAGTTTTCACCCATAAACACATACTTAAGTCCAACCAAGATGATACGTAGTGCAAGGGAAAATGGAATGTTTTGCCAAAGAAAGGACAAAGCAAATGACTTGGCAAACGGTTATTGGTGGAAGCATGTCATTGGATTTCAATTTAGACCTATAAATACTACTATGACATTTTGGAGAAGGGAGTCCAGGAGGGCCAAGAGCCGACACCATTGTTTTACATTGTTTTGTTTTCAATTTTGTAATGGAAAGCTAGTTCTCTCAATCGCTAAGGAGTAAGCCAATAAATTGTGTAAGAAATTTAGTACTCTTTAAATAAATATTCTTTTCGAGCTTAAATGTTTTAATTAATCTCTCTTCTTATTTAGCTTCATAATAATTGTTTTGGGTAGTTTAGCTATCGATCTTTTATAAGCGAAGGAGATTATACCGTTTTGGTTTACAACATACGTTGTTATTTATTTGAACAATAATATTTTAGAGACATGCGATTGGGTTCAAAACTGTCTTGAGTTATATCACGAATATTGTTTAGAGAGGAATGATGATTTTACATTATTGATTTGGTGGAATCAAAAACCCTAAGTTTTTCTCCCATTAATCATCTTAGCAATTTTTCTTTAGTACTTTCCTTAGTTAGTCTTAAAACAAATCTCTAAAAAGTCCGAGCAACGAATCTTTACTTACCACAATTAAAACTACATCAATATCCCTTTCCAAAAACCCCTTATCTCAAATAATTTTATAATGACTAAAAAACCCTTATTTAATTAGAGATAATTATTAATTAGGTTAGATAACTTAGTTTTTAGATTAAATAATCGATTTCCGATTTATAATTAGTTGATCCAATTAACTCACTTTTTTGTTTCCTACCTACCATTAGAAGTAAAAGTACTCCTAGCCGTAAATGGTTTGAAAGCTTATTTACGGTTGGGAATTTTATAAAACCGTATAGGTCTAGCAGACGGAGATTCCAAATCTGATACTCACGTTTAATAGCTTTCTTAATATAATTGAAGAAAATTCATGCCAAACCCAACCGTAATTAATTTTGCAGGTATTTATTGCTCTTTTTACGGTTGGGTTTGCACAATTCAAACCGTAAATTTTCTTACGGCTAGGTTCGAATTTTTATTTACCAACTAGTAAATATTCCTGTGAGTTAGATTTTATTTCTCACAGTTTGCAAATCCAGATATTACGGTTGGGAAAACCATTTACTGGTTGGAATTAATCAAACACAGACGTAAAACTACATGCAAATCAAAATTTACGGTTGGAATTAATCCAAACCTGGCCGTAAGTTCTTCATAAACTAAAGTTACGGCTAGAAAAGCAGTACCAAACCTAGACGTAACACTATCAGAAACGTACTGGAACCCTAATTTTACTTCAATTTCATTCAATCTAACCTATTTTAAGTACAAAACGAGTAAACAAAGATGAGGTTGTTCGATTATTACCTAACATACACCATGGGTTGTTGTTGAGGAGTTAGAAATTACGATTCTTGATTTGCTTGAATCTGGTTGTTGTTGAATTAGAATAAAAAAGATTAGGTTTTTAAGTTTTATTTTAGTTAAAGGGTAATCTAAATATTTTATATTTGCGTTAGGATATCCCATAACTACTTTTTTGGACACTAAGAATCAAATGAAGCCCTCTATTGGAGTGTGGCGATAATAATAGCCCTTTTAATTACACGTCCGGAAACATCCCAAATTATATTTTTAATTAATATTTTTTTTCTTTGGTTAGTTTTCTGGGTCCCATAGTGGACAAGGCACGGGTTGAGCCCTAATAAGTGACATGCGACACATAAATACCTGGGGGATACCATTTTTTCACTTCATTTTCGTTTCTCAGGTCCGTTTTAGTTGTTTTTTGTTTTTCACAGATTAGGTTTTCCAAAAAAAATGATTATCATCCAGGCTTCAAAGTTAATCAGAGAGGAGGCTTCAAAGATACTAACCAAGGGTTCAAAGTTTCATTCAGTTCAGGCAGTGAAGAAGTTCATTTTCAAATACATGGAAGCCAAGTATCGGCAGTTCTTCGGAAAATATGATGATTTGTATAAGAAGTATACAAGGAATGCAATTGCTGCTTTGGGGTTTGTGTTTGCCGCACTCGCTGTAAGTTCAGCATACAGTGCGTGTGGAATCATTAGTGGAGTGGTTAATTTTTCTACGGT